>VDFB02087058.1:0-48514 GCA_007258455.2 Sequoia sempervirens | reverse complement strand
CCCCTATCATCCTCAAGCCAATGGTCAGGCGGAGGTAACAAACAGAGAAATTGAGGCGATTCTCATAAAGACAGTGCAGCTCCATAGAAAAGACTGGAGCAATAGACTTCCTAAAGCAGTTTGGGCTTACAGGTTTTACATGGAAGACAACAACTGGGTTTACACCTTTTGAGCTGCTTTATGGGAAAACAACTATGTTACCCATAGAATTTGAACATAAAACTTTGAGGACAGCTCTTGAACTCAACATGGACTTATCTGAAGCACAGAAGGACCGTCTCCTGCAGCTAAATGCTTTGGACGAAATGAGAAAAGCCGCCCTGCAGCACACAGAAGCAATCCAACAGCAAAGAAAGAAATGGCATGATCAGCATATCAAAACCAGGAAATTTTCTGCTGGAGATTGGGCCCTATTATATGATTCCAGATATCAAGAAAACCAGGGTAAGCTCACAACACACTGGCTTGGCCCCTATGAGGTTGAAAATGTGTTTGACAATGGAGCTGTACAGCTGGTAACAATTGATCCAGTCCGTTTTAAATTGCTAGTCAATGGCCACCGACTCCGGTTGTACCATAAACCAGTGTCAAAGGAAGAATTCATGCAACAGTTCATTCAGGTTCCTCCCGCTACTCTTCCTGTAGCTGAAGGCTTTAGCCTTTCTTCTGCAGCGTTGCCGTAATTTTCAAAAAGCATGCCCATAATAAAGGAAAGGAAAACCTTTCCATTTTACGAACGCCCCTCTATCTCTAATTTTCCTTTATCTTCTCCATCCATCCATCCCATCCATCCATTTCATTCATACATTTCATCCGCCCACATCACCCATCCACTTCATCCATCTGTATCAACCTTAATTAAGATATCTTTCCCACTTGTCAATTCATACAGCGCCGTCATCTTTCTTCACACGTACGAGCAATTATCAAAGGTACGCTATATCTTTTCTTATCGCATATTTGATCTATTTCATTCTATTCATTTACTGCTATGCATGTATCGGTCATTATCACCAAAATCTCTACCTATTCTTTCATACATGTGAGGACACATGTCATACTTTAAGTAGGGGGCGGGGTAATCCATCTTTTAAAACCTGTCTTTTTGCCGCTGCTATAACTGCATAAATGACCTTTCTTTAATGTCTTTCTGGTACTTTCCAAATGTGATCACATGTCCTTCTTTAATGCATGTTTTTCTTGTAAACTATGATTAAGACTGCTTGTTTAAAAGTTTATTTTCAGAAAAAAGAAAGAAATGTGACGGCACGATAGAAGAAAAACCAGAGCAGAAGGGGAAATAGAGAAATTGAATCTTCGGAAGAAGGAATTGTCTTCACTTAAGAAAAAACTCCAAATATGGGTGGTCAAGAGCGACATGAGTTCAGAAATTATGAATTGTTACTGCAAAATCCGCAAACAGCCCATGCATTTAGTCTCTGCAGATGGTTAAATTATTTCTTGAGCTTAAATGATTTTGATGAGGAGGCTACTGGAGAATTCTTGATAACCCTTTCTGAAGAGGAAGCCACCGTATGGGGTCTAACAGTTGTTGCAACTGAAGACAGAATTGATGAGGTAACTGGGCTTCCAGCCGTTGGAGAAAACTTTTCTTCAGACGCTACAGCTGCAAGGGCTGAATTTTCTATGCCTGCTGATGGACCTCAAAAAGTCTCCAAGCAGGGATGCAAGCGTGTATCGTTGCCTCCTCCATATTCAGAGTATGCCACTTATATAATGAGGTATTTTACCTATGAAGGCCGTTTTTCCTACCTACATTCTCATTATTTTAAATTATTAAGCCATATAAGGCATGGATTAGTCATAAATATTCTAAATTTCTTATTAAAATTTTTAGAACAAAGTGCCTATGGAACTCAACAGGGGAAAGACAATTTTGTCACTCATCATGGCCTTATTAAATTATTGATTGAGCACTCTTTGAGAGACGTCTCACCTCTTTCCTGGCAATAATTTGTTGCCCGAAAGAGTTTGCAAATACCACAACCCCCTATTGTACTTACCCCACGGCCTCAGAGAAAGAAGAAAGAAATTGCATCTACTAGTGAAACAGGGCAAGGGTCATCTACTCCTGTAGCATCTAGTCCTGCAGCTTTTGCACCCGAATCCTCTATTAGGGTACAAACTAGGTCTGCCACTAGGAGAGAGAAAGGAAAAATAAAGGCGTAACTGTCCCCCTCGAATCCGACCTCCCTTTGTTCTAGTCCTGCAGCTTTTGCACCTGAATCCTCTGTTAGGGTACAAACTAGGTCTGCCACTAGGAGAGAGAAAGGAAAAACAAAGGTAGAAGGGTCCCCTGAATCTGACCCTCGTTCTCAGAAAAGATAATGCTCCTCTCCTACAGCACCTTCCCATGCAGCTGTTTCTCCTACAGCAACACCTGTTGCTATTATTAGTTCACCATCATCCTCTGGTAGGGCAAAGCCCTCTGAGCAAACAAGAAAAAGAAAAGCTACCGGAACACCTCGTGCAGCCGTATCTGTGCCAAGAAGGGTTTCCACAAGGAAACAATCTAATACCTCCCCTACTTCACCGCAACCTGAGGTGATTGTAATCTCAGAAGGGTCTGTTGAATCTGAATTTAATGTTTCTCAGAATGACTCTGAGAATGCTGCTCAGAGTTCGTTCGTTCCTAAAGAGGAACAAGTTGAGACAAAAGAAACAGGGCACAATGAGCAAGGGTTACCAAATCTTGATGATTTGGCTGCTGCTACTATGCAATTTTCGGAGGAAGCGCAGATTTCTCCACCGCAGCAACAAGAAGAATTTATCTTGTAGCAAGAGCAAAAACAGATTGAACAATTGAATTTGCCTAGTGAAGTTGTATTTCACCCTACAGCTTGTAAAGCCATTGTTGTGTATAAGAGGACATTTTTAATTGAGTTTCTAGAATATGTTAAAGATAATTGGGAAACAGTTACATTACAAACTCTAACTTTTCGACACATAGCCTAGACTGATATGCAACAAAGTCTATGGGAAGTAGAAAAAAAGAAATTGAAAAAGGAAATTAAAAGTCAGAAATAAGAAATTGCTGAGTTGAAAGCAAAAATGGACAAAATGTTAAAAGTAACTGGTCAGATTATGGAATGTAGACCACCACCGAGAGTTTATGCTCTATGCCTTAAAGAACAGTTTTTATGGTTTCAATTGATGAGAATTTCCAGAAACCAAGATCCTATAATTCATACTGCCAAAGAATTTTATGAAGCATACCAGGCAGCCCCTAACTGGTTAAGGAATTCTCTATGTGAATTCTATTTGCATGGCTTCTTAATACCATTTGAAACAGAATGGAATCCTCTTCTATATATTGGTGATATTCATTTAAGAGCATTTATGTCATGGGCAGCAAATGAGACAAATTATAGCAGGCAGTGGGAAACATATGAGGAAGCTGAGAAGACAGAGCCTGTCCCATTACACTCTCAAAGTTCAAACCCACATGCAATGTTGAAAGATTGGTTTGCTCTAACATATGGTATTAATAATGTTTTAGCTAGAGAGAAAATATTTGATATCAGAAAGTAAGTATATGATGAATTCCAGGCACAACAATATTCCTTTTGGAGATTAACATATACCAGAAGTGAGAAAAGATGGGAGAGATTAACTATTGGGTTAAGAAAGTCAGAACCACATGGTCCCCTAAATTTTACAGCAGCCCTCAAACGAACCAGCAGATACATTCAATTGGGACTTCAAACAAGATTTGAACTGTGGCTGCCACTGACATTCAGACCCCCTGTGCTAATGTGGCCCCTGTATCCTCACCAGGCTACAAATCTTAACAATGAATTAGAAGACCGAAGATATGAAAGGTGTCAGGATTTCAGAGGATTCTATTACAAGTTTGGACATCCATTCCAGAGTCATGCAGCCGCCACTGACTTCAGAGAAACCACCAGGAAAGTTAATGCTAGAGGACCAGCATTGGGCTAAGTAGGGGGCAGTGATGAGCTTAAAATATGCTCATAATTTGGATGTTATGATAAACTTTTAATGTCTTTACTCTTGTTATTTCATGGCTGTTTAAACTTTGTTGAAACCTTTTATGGGGATATCCTGTAGCATAATACTTTCATATTCCTACAGCTCATGGTGTTGACTTGATTGCATTTATTGCCCGTTGACTCCCTAAAATGGCTGGTATATCATATACAGTTTTTGAATGATGAAGTAGATTTAAAATGTGTGATTAATGAATAGATATCGTGTATGTGCCATACGCCTTTTCTTTCGCATCTGTTACCTTTTGTTTCGCAGGTTGTTGAAGAATGATCGAGTCAAGCGCAGCCGATCTCGGCCTTGCAGTAAATTCCATTTCCTGCACGACTTCGAGGAAGCTCCGGCGAAGACTCTTTGACCGAAACTATGGGAAAGAATTTTAATGACAGTCAATCTGGAAAGAGTGGAGTGCTAGATTTTCTCCAAATTGGGTTGAATGCATAAATTCATTATGAAGTCTGTTCCTTGATTTGGGGATATACTTTACTTCCACGACTTTCTTTGATTGGGTTAGTTAGTTGCTCTCCTGTTTATAAATAAAGTTCTCCTCCTGCGCGAGAGACACAGAGAGAGAGAGAGAGAGAGAGGATAGTGAGAATGAGTAAGAGATGATAGTTAGTAAGTTGGAAGCATAGTAATAGCAGATATCATGTAAGAGTCAGTATGATAATGAGAAACAGAATCTGTATGATCAAAGACAGAGTTTGTTGTTAGTTTCCACATCAACAAAGCAATGTATACCGTTCTGTTTTCATGAATAAAGTTTAATGAAGTTTTGAGTTTAGCATCTGTGTAATCAGTAGATGCTTGCTAAGGGGGCCCACTTAGTAAGTATCTGTAGCTAGTTAGTTAGTTGTTATTTTCTGTTGATCTTCAGTTAGCTTTCATCTTTGAAGTTTTCATACAAACTCAGTCTTATAGTGCTCCTGAGCATAGAGAGTCCATCCCTGTGACTGTTCCTGCAGCATAAGGCCGGTTCATAGTTTGTGTTTCAGTCGTAGTTGTTATGGTTTTTATCATAGTTGAGTTAAAGAATTTTGCATTACTGTTATGTGGCTTAGATAGAATTTCTTTCCAGTATTATTTCTGCTAAGATTTGACCGAAACTAGTTCCTAGTGCATATATTTTGCCGCGCCATTTAAAGTCTACGTCCCCTAGTTTGACAAGTAAAATGGATGTTATAGAAAGATATGAGTCACTTGTTGGAATGTCCAATTCCCGGAAAGGTTTTACTGTGATTTTCATATCCTTTGTGGGCTGAGCCACCTTGGTCAAACCCCATTTTGGTAATCAAACCTTGTAGTGAAATAAAATGGAAATGAAGAATGATGAATGAACAAAATATAATGTTGCAACTCACCAAACCCTAGAAATAAAGTGTTGCAAACATGTATGAGATGGCTCTAATGGATGTAGATCTTGATTCTTGATTAAATGTGGTAGACCTTGAATTGAATGCTTGCTTGAATCATGAAACCCTACATCACAATTGTTAGCTCAAAAACAAACACGATGCATGAAGACTTTGACATGATGCTTGATACTTTAATAATGCTCCAAAACACTTGATAATCAGCTCTTGAAGACTCTTGAATTCTCTTATAAACTCTTGAATGCTCTTCTAATATCCAATTTTTCTATAAGGATGATTATTCAACTTGCTAGGTGAAAAATGAGTGAAATAACCTTGTATTTGTACTTGTTTATGCCAAATTTACCCAAATTACAACACTACAAGCCAACATCATATATATGAAGATAAAATCCTACAAAGAATTTGAATTTAATTTAACTTTAAGCCACATGGGACTCATACGCCAGAAGTGGTGGATGAGTCCCATTAGGCTAGGCTATGGGACACATTTTTCAAGAAATTCCCAAATTCATGTGAAATTAGGATCGGGGCCCTAAAACCTAGGTGGGACTTATATTCCCAAGGTGGCATATGAGTCCCAGATCATTAAATCTAGGCCACATAATCCAAAAACATTACTTTTTGATTGGTCATTATATATGTGTCGGTATTATCCTCAAAAGGATGCATTAAATGAGGCTTGTGTGTTCGAAATAGGATGCCATTTAATTGCAATCCTAAACATTATTTATTTCATGTATCTCCTAAGTCCTTGGAAAGTGTTACACAACACTAGGATTAGAAAGAGATTAATATTTGATGAAATAATCAAGTGAATTGACATTTTTAATTAATGCTAAATGTTAGGAGCATGTGAGGGCATCCAATATGAGTTCCTAATTAATAGGGGCACATGGGGCACCCACATGATAGGTGAAACTCACCTTGAGTTCAGTTAACTATTTGAAGTAAGAGATAACACTTCTATAATGCATGTAAAGATCCTAGGAGTTAGGGTTTGATGTTTACATGCAAGAAGTTCAGTTTAGTTTAGTTCAGATTAGTTTGGTTTAGTTTAGTTCAATTCAGCTTAGTTCATAATCAGTTTAGTTTAGTTCAGTTCAGTTTAGTTTAGTTCAATTCAGTTTAGTTTAGTTCAGTTTAGTTTAGTTCAGTTAAGTTATGGTTCAGTTATCTTCAGTTATTTTTAGTTGAATGCTATTTGACTTCAATTAACTTGGAATTCATGACTAATGACTTAAGTTACATGACAGATAACAAGTGATTTTCTTCAGTTAACAGGGGATGACCATTCTTGCATGAATGGTGGAGAGAGATGTTTCAGTTAACAGAAAATGACTTGGACCCACTTTGGGCACCTAAGTTGGTTTCTTGGAATTAACTCGTTTGCATGTTAAGATATTTCAGGCTTTAAGTGGGCCCACTCTTGGGTACTACTTTAGAATAAAGGTTGAAGTTTGATGCCCAAATGGATGAAGATGATGATTTGGCATTGTTCTTCATAGTTAAACTCTACTTGGAAGAGATAGGTGTACCTTTTAGGAGATAGGGATTGAGCTTTGTAATTATAACTCTTTTGGAGTTTACAAAGTTATTTATTGCCTATATATCTCAAGCAAGTTGAAGAGAGTTTGTATCAAGTTTATTGCAGGTTGTGAAGAAGATTTGTTGAAGGTAGAAGAAGCATCTCAAGGAAGAATTGGAGTTATTGTAATTTTCTTAAGAGATTAAATAATGCATTGATTCTTGGTGGGGTTTTTTCCGAAATGGTTTCTCCATGGTATATGTTGTGTATCTTCTAATATCCCCTAATTCTTGTACAACTTTTGTCTTCATTCTACAAATGATAAAATGAATTGACTAGATAATCACCCACAAAGAATTTGTAACAAAGAATACATATTTAGATCAACAAGTATAATAGTTTTACAAAGTATTAAGCTACATAAACACCTCAATTTTCAACATTGTGGATACAAAATAAGGCCAAATAAAGCATAAATATCCCAATTAATAAAAAAACCCCAAATTAGTGTGAAAGTGTGGTACAACACTTTACAACACCCTAAATAAGGCACAAATAAGGTCCATTTAGTTCACAAGGGCCCAAACAAGTGTGAAAATGAAATGGATGACATTTTTCAACACTACATTTAGCCCCCACTTTAGTGAGAGGATGAACTTGCTTCAAAATTGTACTAAAGTAGATGAAATCACATAAAAAGGGGTTCAAATGTACCAACTCTAGTAGGATAGGATGACAACGATCAAGAGAGTTATGCAAGCCCCTAGGATCAAGGTCTTATAGCCAACTAACATAGGCACGAGAGAAAACACATGAAAAAGGATATAAGGAACAATAGTTCAAGGCACAAGCATGCACTTGCAAAGACATAAGAAATAACAAAAATAACAAAAAGGGGTGGAACAAGCTTCAATCATTTGTCCCTCATGTTGTGGATCAGATCTAAGTTGTTTTTCCAAAAAGAATGCATGCTCACTCTAAGGAAACAGAACTTTAGGCTATCTATTGGGTGAGTATCCATAAAGGTGAGACACATACACATGTGGCCGGTATGCAGTCACACAGACAAGCAAGTGGCTATGGTAAATTCATGCATAATTTTGGGTTCTTGTTCAACTTAACCAAAGCTATACCTCCTGATAACTTTGATAAGGTGTCACACAACAATGAACTTTGAGATTCAAGATGCAAGGAAAGCTTCATATGCTTGATAATCATGAAAAAACCAAATGGCTCCATAGGCATGCAAGGTGTGTTATGCAAGGTGGCTATATAACCAAAATTATAAATTAGTGTAAGGAACATTCAAAGGAGCTTTGCTTGGTTCATGTAAGGTATTAACTTAGGAAACATTGTGCCTAATGTCTCCAAGAGAGGACCAATCAAAGAATAGAAGCTTCAAAACTTAGGGGATGCACTGTCACATCAAGCCACTAAAAGGAATATAATATGCTAAGAGAGATCACACTCTTGAAGGACATAACACCCAATGTCACCACAAAGTGAAAGACACATCGCATGAAGTAAGAAGACTACATAATGAAACATGAAATATAAAAGAATAATGCCAATGCATCCCCCCACTTTAAAGAAATTTCTAAACACCATGCTATGAGAAATTAATTTAAAGTAGAAAATTATAAATGCTAAGAATAAAGAGGAAGTGAGAGCCTATTTGGAAATCCCTATGCTAAGTCATATGTTTCTAAATAAAGCTATGTCATGCAAAAGGAAAGAGAGGGGTTTCCCCCAAAATGAAACTCCAAACACATGATGGATCCATGGATTTGGGGTCAGTATGTTCTTGCTACAATGGTTTTATAGAGCTCGTAACTATCATCATTCCCCAAATACTCATAGAACTAGAAGAATGAAACAAAGAGAATGAAAACAAAGCAAAATCCTTTTAGGTCAACATGGAAGAAACATGAATGTCTCAATTCCTTGCATCATCCCCAAAAGGAAAAAAAAAACAATGAAAGGCTGAAGGAAAAAGGTAAAAGCTTTATGATATAGAGAAGAATGTAGGTAAAAATAGAGGAAAATCATAAAGAGAGAGAGAGAGAGAGAAATAAAATAGAATAGCACGGGGGATCACATTACACACATGCAATCACACACATGTGAGAAAAGTAAATAATGCAAAAGACTAGTAGGGAACATGCAAGTCAACCTATTAGTAGGTCGTCTACATCCCAATCATGTTCATCGTATACAAAATGCAGACAACTAGCCAAAGGTACAATGGAGAATGCATTAAATGAGGCTCATGGATGCAAAATAAGGCCAAATAAGGCATAAAGAAGCCTAGTTAATAATGAAAACCCTAGATTAGTGTGAAAGTGTGGTACAACACTTTACAACACCCTAAATAGGGCACAAATAAGGTTCATTCAGTTCACAAGGGCCCAAACAAGTGTAAAAATGTAACGAATGATATTTTTTGGCAATTTACATTTAGCCCCCACTTTAGTGAGAGGATGAATTTTCTTCAAACTCACACTAATGTAGATGAAATCACATCAAGAGGGGTTCAAATGTACCAATGCTATTAGGATAGGATGACAACAATCAAGAGGGTTGCACAAGCCCCCGAGATCAAGGTCCTATAGCCAACTAACATAGGCACAAGAGAACACACATGAAAAAGGATATAAGAAGCAATAAAAAAGTAGGAGCATGCACTGCCAAAGACATAAGGAAAAAAAAAAAGGGATGGATCAAGCTTTGACTATTTGTCTCGCATGTTGTGGATCAGATCTAAGCTATTTATCCAAAAAAAAAAATCTCACTCTGAGGCAACAAAACTTTAGGCTATCCGCTGGGTGAGTATCCAAAAAGGTGAGACACATATGCACGTAGCTGGTATGCACTCACACAGACAAGCAAGTGGCTATGGGAAAGTCATTCCTACGTTTGACTTCTCATTCAACCAGAACAAAGCTATACCTCCTAATAACTTTGATAAGGCATCACACAACAATGAACTCTGAGCTTCATGAGGCAAGCAAAGCTTCGTATGCTTGATACTCATGAACAAACTAGATGGTTCCATAGGCATGCAAGGTGTGTTATGCAAGGCATGGCCATATAATCAAAATTGTAAATTATTGTAAGAATTACTCAAAGGATCTTTGCTTGGTTCATGTAAGGTCTTAACTTAGGGTTCAACATTGTGCCTAATGTCTCCAAGAGAAAACCAATCAAAGAATAGAAGATTCACAACTTAGGGGATGCACTGTGTTGCATCAAGCCATTAAGAGGAATATAATATTATAAGAGAGATCATGCTCTTGAAGGACATCTCACCTAATGTCACCACAAATAGAAAGACACATCGCATGAAGTAAGAAGACTACACAATGAAATATGAAATGTAAAAGAATAACGCCAATGTATGCCCCCACACCAAAGAAATTGCTAAACACCATGCTATGAGAAATTACTTTAAAGTAGCAAATGATAAATGCTAACAATAAAGAGGACATGAGAGCCTATTTAGAAAGCCCTAGATGCCAAGTCATATGTTTCCAAATTAAGATATGCCATGCAAAAGGAAAGAGAGGGGTTTCCCTTAAAATGAAACTCCAAACACATGAGGGATCCATGAATTTGGGGTCGGTATGTTCTTGCTACAATGTTTTTATAGATCTCGGAACTGTCATCATTCCCCAAATACTCATCGAACTAGAAGAATGACACGAAGAGAGCAAAAAAAAAGAGAAAATCCTCTTGGGTCAACATGGAAGAGACATGAATGTCTCGACACCTTGCATCGTCCCAAAAAGGAAAACACAAGACAAAGAAAAGATAAAGGAAAAAGGTAAAAGCTTTATGACATAGAGAAGAATGTAGGTACAAATAGAGGAAAGTCACAAAGAGAGAGAGACATCAAATAGAACAATGCAGGGGATCACATTACACACATGAAATCGCACAAAAGAAAAAGAAATAATGCAAAAGACTAGTAGGGCACATGAAATTCAACTTGTTAGCAGGTTGTCCACATCCCAATCATTTTCATCATAAACAGAAGGCAGACAACTAGCCGAAAGGACAATGAAAAATGCATGGAAACCCTAGAGATTTTAATCCAAGGATGGAATACAGGGGAGAGATCTGCAATAGGGTGTCCTAGGGTTTGATTAGAGACTAAAGAGGAGTTCACCACCAAGCTAGGGATTGGAAAGACAAGTAACATGTAGAACCTAACGATATGCAAAGCTTCACAAAATGACCTAGGAATGTACACAAAACATAATAGAAAATTGGAAAAGTACAAAGGGGTACCTGAAAACCTGTACCAACTTGATTGAAGACCTAAAATGTTGAAAATGTTGAATTTAATGTCTACTGGGACTCATAGACTACCTTGGGTGATTTAGTCCAAAATTATGGTTTTTAGGAAGGCATATAAATCTAGTAGAGACAAGTCTAAAACTCTTAAAATCTGGAAACTTGACTATACTAGGACTCATATGCCAAAAGTGGCATATCAGTCCTGCTTGGCTTTTTTAGAGGATCAAGATTTGAATCTACTCTTTAACCTCTACTCTGTCTTCTCAACCTGATTTTCAGATCTGAATTGTTGAATTCTACTTTGTAGGGGTCTTGGAATGATCTTGTAGATGATGTGATAGCTTTGACAACTTTGAAAACTTCACAAATTTTCTCCAATCTTTCTCCTTAGAGGGTCTTCAACCTAGATTTGAAAATCACATACTAAAGAGAGGGAAAATTGTTGTTTTGTTAGTAGAAAGGGATTTGCCTTGGTCAAACCCTATTTTGGTAATCAAACCTTGTAATGAAATCAAATGGAAAGGAAGAATGATGAATGAACAAAATGTAATGTTGTAACTCACCAAACCCTAGAAATAAAGTGTTGCAAACATGTATGAGATGGCTCCAATCGATGTAGATCTTGAATCTTTCATGAATGTGGTAGACCTTCAATTGAATGCTTGCTTGAATCATGAAACCTTACGTCACAATCCTTAGCCCAAGAACAAACATGATGCATGAATACTTTGACATGATGCTTGATACTTGAATAATGCTCCAAACACTTGATAATTAGCTCTTGAAGACTCTTGAATTCTCTTGTAAACTCTTGAATGCTCTTATGATCTCCAAGTTTTTCTATAAGGATGCTTCTTCAACTTGCTAGGTGAAAAATGAGTGAAATAACCTTGTATTTATACTTGTTTAAGCCAAATTTCCCCAAATTACAATACTACAAGCTAACATCAGATATAGGAAGATAAAATCCCACCAAGGATTTGAATTTAATTTAATTTTAAGCTACACAGGACTCATACACCAAAAGTGGCATATGAGTTCAATCATGCTAGGCTATGGGACACATTTTTCAAGAAATGCTTAGATTCATGTGAAATCAGGATCGAGGCCCTAAAACCTAGGTGGGACCCATATGCCCAAGGTGGCATATGAGTCCCAATTCACTAAATCTAGGAAAAACAATCAAAAAACATTAATTTTTGATTGGTCATTATATATGTGTCAGGATTATCCTCAAAAAGATGCTTTAAATGAGGCTTGTGGATGCAAAATAAGGTCAAATAAGGCATAAAGAAGCCCAACTAATAATGAAAACCCTAGAAGGGGTTCACCCCATAGTGTGACAGAAAATTCACAGGCCCTGTTGATAGGGCGTCGTAGGTTCAATTCACTCCCACTCCAACGCATGAAGGACAAGGTTGTTCAAGGATGAAGATGAATGCAACTCATTGACCTAGGCAGAGGTGGTGTTCAAGCCATGTTGGCCCTATGGTAGGCACTTGGTGTAGGTGCCAGATGAAGGTAGTGGATACGGCCCGCGACTGAAGCTTGGAGTAGATGCTTGTTGAAAGGAAAAAGGATACGAAGCGAGGATGGAACAGAGAGATAAGGAAAATGATTTGGAGTGATAAGGGTGCAGTGCAATAAGGAGTGTCAAGAGAGATAATGGGCTAGAGCGACAAGGTGTGGAGTTAAGGGGGTGATCCCACTAGTGGTTTACAATTTTTGGCCAAACTGGACACTAAAATATTTTTTTTTAACTAAATCTTCACTTTCGGGCACCTATAGCAGCCAAACTGTGAGGAATTTGAAGCTGATGCAAACTAGAGTTTCATGAAATTTTTTATGTAGATTCTAAATATATTTTTTTCAAAATGTTTTTGGAATCAGATTGCATTTATTTTTCCATCTCCCTCGAAAACTAGTTTTTTTCATAAAACAACATTTTAAAAAAGTGATACTCACTGTATAATGCATAACTTTTTTTCCATGAATGATAAAATTCTAATTCTTTTAAATTTAGATTTGTAACTCTGATATATAGTTCTTCCACTTGATTAGATAGTCTTTTATTGAATATTTTTTCTTTAATCAAGTTTCAAAGTCAAACCAATTACAATTCAGACATAGCACGACCATATAATGCGTAACTTTTTTTGTATGTATTGAAATTCAATTTTATTTTTTTGTTGGATCAATGACTTCAATATCTGGTGCACTCATATTTTTCAAAAAAAAAAATTGATAATCTTCTATTTTTCCACATGTGCAGAACAAAGAGCTTGATTTTCAGTGAAAAACCTACATTCACAAGAAATAAAAAATAAATATAATAATCAAATTTAATTTAATTAAAATTATACTTTTTTGGAAGCTTATAATAAGGACTACATACTTAAAAATAAATAAATTTTAAATGAATTCATTTGATCCCTCAAAAGGTAAATCAAAAGTGGTTTTTTATCAGCATTTTGATAAGTGTAAAGGAGACTATGTTATAGGCATGGTTTAAAACTAGCGGGGTTCTATCCAAGGGGACTTGGTCTAAGGTGGTTTGATCAAACATTATTCAATTGGAATCCTTTAAATGGAACTTTTCAAGGCTTAAATCATTATATTTTTTTTAAATATGTGATTTCAGCAAAAATTAGGATCTCCCAGAAAGTGTAAACCACTATTGTGGCAACACCCTAGGTGATCCTGCTTAGTGTTGTGGAGAGATAAGGAGCTGGAGGGATAAGGAGTTAGTTTCAAAGTGATAAGATGGAGGCGCTCAAGCTTGGAGTGATAAGGAGAGCAAGATGACAGAGGAAAGGAGGCCCGAGGAGGAAAGAGGTAGAGAGACAAGAAAAAAAGGAAGGAAGAAGGAGATGTCTGTGGGAGGAAAATCAAGGAGGTGTTAATACCTTAGCATGTACTTGGGATGGGGTCCCCCATTGTGACCCCACTGGTTCATAGCTCCAATTGAAAGTGATTATCGAGCAAAAATAATAATGAAAACCCTAGATTAGTGTGAAAGTGTGGTACAACACTTTACAACACTCTAAATAAGGCACAAATAAGGTCCATTCAGTTCGCAAGGGCCCAAGCAAATGTGAAAATGTAAGAGACAACATTTTTTGACACTACATTTTTATAATATTATATTAAAAAAATCTCTGGTCAAGATGTGGTGTCTTATTTCCAAATGGACACATTTTTAAAAAATATTAAATATTTTATGCAAGGAAGACAACACCCTTTTGAACAAGCTAAACCCTAAAATATAAGTTTAGATATTAAATCATAAACCTAGCCTGAACTAGGTAAACCATAAATCCTATTGTTTACCCTAGAACCCATACATATCAAACCTATCTACAAACCTCAAACTCTACATCATAAACCCCAATCCTAGAACCATAAATCCTAAACAATAATTTGTGTTAATTATTAAAGCTTTACATTCTTTAAACTATAGAAATACAAATCATAAACCTAGGACCTCAATAAAATATTAAATCCTTACTATAATTTCAAACTCGAAACCTCAAAACCAAAACTTCATTGGATCCTAATTTGTAAATCCAAGATGTCAAACACTACAAATGTTGCATACAAAACATTCTAAATAAAATATTATTTTTTATTAGGTTTAGTTGGCTTTTTGATAAGGGTCAAACCCTATTACAATAGTAGAACAACTGAAACACAATAAATAGCAAACAATTTTCCCTAGAATAAAACAAAAAAGTCAAGCCTAACTAGTGTTTGATCCAAACCTAAGAATCTTCATAGCTAAATTCATGGCATGTGGATGAGAGACCCACTTAGGAAGACCTTTCATCCTCCTTTGTACAATTGTCCATGAAGATTTGATACCCAAATGTATAGACTCAAGAGAAGAGGGCTAAGATGACCCCTTAGAGGGTCCATCTAAGGACACTACACAATATGAGGAACAACAAGGAGTTTTCAATTGAATAACTACTATCTCAAGAATAAAAAATTGTTCTTCAAAAAATGAAGGCAAAATTGGAATAACATAAATAGATTGTTGAGTATCAATATTATTAGTCAACTAATTAGGAGACTCACCTCGCCTAGAGCGAGGAGTTTCTCGAATGGATGAGTTCAACTCCAAATCCTTTGAATCGACAATTTAATCTTTAGGATACACCATAAGATGGTTAGGAAAAGCATTTTTCATCAAGTTGAAGAAGACAACTTATGAGAACCACAAGAAAAATATGAGGCCAAGTGCTTAGTAGCAAAACAACACATGTACAACAAAAAGGAATGCCCTCATATTCCACCAGTTGAGACCAAGACCAATCATCAACTTGTAGCACAACCTCACCAGATAGAGCTTTCAACATATCAACTTCCACCAATATGTAAGCAAATGAGATGTAGGTAAAATATTTAGAAGCTAGCTCCACCCTCATGAATCAACCAAGAGCATTACCAATGCCCTCATAGACAAAAGTACATTAGAACTGTAAGGGAAAATAAGGCTAACAAAATATTGTTCTAACCAAAATATGGTGTCCTATTTTAAGATAGCCCATAATTTTTAAAAATATTAATATTTTATACAAGATGTACAACACCTTTTCTAAAGAACTAAATCCTAAACATTAAAATTACATCCTAAAACATAAAACCCAGCCTAAAATTGGTAAACCATAAATCCTCTTATTTACCTCACAACCCAAACACTACATTTGTAAACCCTAAACTCCAAACACCAAACCTTGTAAATTATTTATCTGCTTCCAATCAACAAATTTTCCTACAATAAAATTACCCTTACAACATGAATCACATATTACCAATTTTCTGAACCATCAAATCTCCTGCAACAAACTGAAGTGAAGTGATCAAAAGATAGAATATATGGGAACAAATAGAGGAGGGAGAAATTTGAGACAACAATTGGGGCACTGCATGAAGTGCCATTGTTCCTGCCACTAGTACCCTTACTCTTCATTATCTTCTTCTAGAGGGGAGTGTGAACGAGGGTGTTCTTCAGGGAACAGATCATTAGCAGTGCATAATTTGAAGAAGCTCAGCAAAAAAACCGAATATACCCATCACAGAGAAATAAAATAGAAATGAGATGTATCTTTGCCCAACGACTCTTGTATTTACAGGTATATTGTAAATGTGAAGCAGTGCGAATTAGGTAGTGGGCATTAGATTCTTCTCTGACTAAATATATGTCTCCATCGTCGTTATTTTGTTTAAGTACTGTGGAGTGCACGCCATGTTATACAATCGCCATAGTTGGAACTCGGAAGAGAAATGAATTGTTTTGGTCAATCCAGAAAGTTGTTCCACATTTTATGGTGTGTAATAAACAAAGAAATATCAACATCATTTGACTCGTAACCAGCTTCTCAATATGCGACATTTTGCTCTTTCTAAGAAATTAATATCGCATAGTATCCCTTGTTTTTGGGTGCACCTGTTCAACAACACGTATTGCTAAGGAAATTTGTTTCTGAAGTGATCATAATTCATGGATATTATCTTTGTTTATATATAGTGGCGGTAAATTTTGGCATTTTACCTAAATTCGCAGCGAATAGTTAATTAGAAATGAGATTATTTGTCGATCTCCTTTGAGGGTCATTCAACGTCAATTTCATGCTTAGATTATATCACATAGATTGATGTTTAGGGACCTATAAAATATAATCTACATAGTTGTCTCTGACAGAAAAGTACAGTATTACATCTATATTATCTTCATAAATATAAACTATTTTCAATCTCAAAGAAATATTAGAATGTGACTAACTGTCAAAATTACATCTATTAAACACTAAAACTCATATTAAAATCATAAATTTGATATAAAACAACAATATTATGGTATTTGAAATTTTATCATTAAGATCTTATTTGTGAGCCTTCATCCAATGAGTTTTTCTTAATCTATATTTATCCAACATACTTTCTTGATTCCAATGTTCTGCAAGCAACATAACATATTTAATCAAGTTACACAACTCTCTGAAATTTTAGTAGTATTTCAAATGGCATTTACTAAAACATGAATCCAAATTCATTCTAGAAACTTTGAATACAGTCCATTTTGGGCACTTTCCCTTTTGAAAAACGTCTTAAAAAATATTTTAACAAAAAATCCACTCTTTTAGCAATATAAAATGTCTTCAGCAGATTTTTTTATGAATATGTGTTAGTATTTATATTTATAAGAGAATAAAACTACACATGTTTCACAAAAAAAGTGGGTGGATGTGAAATCACACCCCAAAAGTTCACACGGGGCAAAGTCTCGATCAGAAAAATTACATGAACATAAAGGCCACTAGGTGGCAAGAGTAGCAGTAGTAAATGGAGGTAGTAGGTCCCATTCACTTGGCCTACTTCATATATCAACAAGGTCTGACGTGACATTGGGGAGATCCCACCTGTCATCATCTTTTCCTTTATCTTCATCATGGACCAAAGAAATAGTCAATGCCTACTGCGAAACCTTGCTGGAATCAAACCATTTGTCCAACTACCATCAAACAACAACCTAGGAGCACCACTAGTAGTCCAACTAGAAGCACCCCTAGAAGGCCACCCAAGAGCAGAGCCTTGAGGGGGAGGTGAGGTCAGTCGTCACCAAACATACCACAATGCACTCCTATGATCTTGATCCCTTTAGTGAGCCAACAGAGAAGCATGGGGCTAAGTAACTTGATTAATTAATCATTTGTGAATAATTTGAACTTAGGATATGCAAGATAAAAAGTAAAAATTCCTAATAAACATAAATTGTAATAGAGTTTTAAAATATATGTAGTTTCTTTTTGGTAGAGTTGTTAGGATTAGGTGTTATTCACCTTCCAAATCCCTCAACATGTTTTAATAGTTTTAATTAATGTTGTACATAAATAATTGTTATGTTTCCAAGGAACATTGAGAGGTTAGACTTAGATAACCCTCTATGTGATAGATTATTTATTTATTTATTTATTTATCATCATACATGTGATGATAGTGGTAGTTAACTTTGGAGTTACTTTTTGGTAGATATTCAAAATTGGATAAGACTTGAGATATGTAAGAAGATGTAAGAGGATAATCTATTGTTGGATTTATAACACATTTGGTCAATCTTCCCATGGAGAGCCTAGAAATGGGATCTTGGTCAATTTGATCATGTTAAGATAGAACATATGACTCATGTTGCAAGAGGTGGGTGTAACACATGTAAGAGTAGTTACTTGTTATTCAAAGTATGTTAACAATTTAGTGATGTGTGAGATTCCCCATGAGGAATTGGATGCCTAGTTTTTGGTGTGTGGTATTGGCCACTTATTTTGGAATTCCATTCAAGTTATTTGTATTTATATTTTATATATATTGGTGCCTCGAGATGGTATTATTGCTAAGATTTTTTGCAAATTACTTGATCATCATTACGCTTTCAAAATTAAAAGGGATAATTTGATGTATTCTAACTTGTTTTTATCACTAATTAAATATGGGGTCTCTTTAGGTGTTATTTTTTTGCTACTAGGGTTTCTCAACATAATTTTTTTGGTTATGATTTACCTTTACTTTATACTTGTTTTCCATTTCTATTTATGATCTATTAATTTTATTAAATTTAGTTGTATTAAGATCAATATTTTTTCATTGTATAGTTCCACTCTAGTTTAACATCTGGTATTAGAGTGATGGTTGGATTGATCAGAGAGGGATGTTTATTTTAGACTGTTTCATTTTTTGTTGCAATGGGAGCATGTTATGATCATTTTCCTATAATTTTAGGTTATGGGTGATAGATCTCATGGTTAGTTTATCTTGGTTGTACATAGAAAAGTTCAATGGCATATGATTTGATCTTTGGAAGATAAATATTGAGGATATCTTGGAAGAAGTGGATCAATGGATTGCAATAAAAAGTGAGAGGAAATCAAATATTTTTCCAAATAAAGAATGGGTAAATATTGATAAAAGTTCTATGCAACCATATAGTTATGTTTATCTAATTTTATTTTATTTTATGTTTCTAATGAAGCTACTACAATAAGTTTTGGAATAGAATATGAGAGATATTAAACAAAGAGTCTCATTAATAAGTTATTTTTGAAAAAAAAAAACTTATTATCTTAAACTAAATGATGGTGACTTGGTTATTGAACATTTAAATGAGTTCAATTTAATATTAATTTAGCTACAATAAATTTATGGGAAGATTGCAGAAGAGGATAAGTGTATTTTTTTGTTATGTCCATTGCTTGAATCTTAGGATAATATGATCCTTTTTGGATTCCCTCATTGCCACCTTAATTAGAGATGAAATGGATAGAAAGTCTCTAAATAGGTCCAAGGATGCATTGCATGTGCAAGAAAATATAAACAAAGAGGGGAGGACAAGAAAAAAGAAGGTAAGGACAAGTCTAAGGGAAATATAAGTATAAGGGATGGTCTAAGATAGGTCAAGTAAGTGGAGTTTGAGGTGTTAGAACTGTGGAAAATGAGGGCATCCCAAAAAGGGATGTTAGAATAAAAATAAGAAGAATCATTATTCCTCAATAAATAAATCCTTTCATGATGAATTTGTCACTTCCTTTTTATTATTTTTGCTAACATGACTTTTGATTAATCTTGTTTGATAGATTCAAGTGCATCTTACCACATTGTGATACACAAAAATACAACTTATGATAGGGGATAATTTTCTTGATGAACAACAACATACATAATATTATGGGTCTAGGGGAGATAAAATTGATTTTTAATGATGGAAGGGTTAAAATTCTCTTAGATGTATTGCATATCCCTAGTCTAGCTAAGAACTTGATTTCTTTATATAGAATGAATGATTTGTCGGTGCATGTTACATTCAAAAATAGTTTTTATAGGTTGAGAAAAGGAAATTTGGTGTTGAATAGGGGCACATGGTATGGCACCTTACCTAGGCTAGAGTCATCTAATTTGTTTATTCTATGACTATAGCTAATAACTTTGTGTCTTATAAATTATAGCATCATATGATGGGTCATATTGGTGAGAAGGGCCTTAAAATCCATATTAATAAAATATGGTTGATTGTTTATCTAGCTATTCTACTAACTTTGATTTAGATGAATATTGTGTATATAAAACAACATAATATTTTATTTTTAAAATTTGTATAGTGCTAAAGATAAACAAGTTTTGAATTTTATTCATAGTGTTATATTTGGTCCTATCAATGTGCCTTTGATTGGTAAATCTTACTACTATGTTTTAATTATTAATGATATTTCTCTAAGATATACATGAATTAATTTATGAATAAAAATCATGTATTTTCTATTTTTAAATAATTTAAAGAACTTGTTGAGAAATAGATAGATAGGAAAATTAAGGTTCTAAGGATAGATGATGGCGGTGAGAGTTTTCTAAATATTATGATGGTTATTGCAAGAATGCATGGATTTTTAGGTAGAAACTACTCCATATAGAGTAGTACAATAGATAAACAAGAATTTGATAGATAGAGCTAGAAGCATACTAAGTAGTGTAAAGTTTGAACAAAATTTATGGTTTGAAGCTATACACACTATTTATCACATATTTAATAGGTTTCCACATTTTTTCTAGTTGAGAAAGCACCATATGAGGTGCAGACAAGTAAAAGACAATAAATTTTTCATTTTTTATTTTTTTGTTGAAATGAAGCATATCTACATGTTCCTAAGAAAATTGATCTAATCTTGATTTTTTGGCTAACAATTGTGTTTCACGAGTTATGGAAAGAGCATTGAGGTTATAAGTTTTGGGGTCATGGGATCGTGCAACATTAAAAATGTTATATTCTAAGGATTTTACTTTCAAAGATCTTAGAGAATTTAAAAATTATGAACAACCTCATTAGAAACCTATAAAATAGGCTATTTTGATATTAATACTAATAAACAAGAAGATGCATGGATAGAACAATATGATAAATAGAGTAAGGAAGGAAAAGGTTTGGATTCAAGTTTCAATGAGGAATAATAAAATCCTCTTGTTATGCCTCTCAAAAGGTTTATTAGGAAACTATAATGGCATGAATTTGCACTCCTTGCAAAGTCCACATTTACGTACCTCCTACCTTAGACAAATTAAATTTGATGATGCTATTATGCATCCTTCATTCACCTCCCATCCACTTGGCAGTTGTTTCTTGTGTCGATGGAGGATATTCTATCAAGGATGCTAGTACAATGCATGGATGTCTACGTGATGCACTATCGTCTTGATAAGATTATTGCCTCTAGAATTGATAGAGGCGTTACAACTCTCCATTAGTGGGTATGTGTAGGATCATGATCGGACAAAAAGTGGTGATATGATGGGTATGTGTAGGGTATGTGGCTAATGACTTTTTTTTACCCAAAATTGATGAAACGAAAAGGGTTTTTAAAGGAGATTCTCAAATTTCCGCCAATATAAATTATGCTTTACTTTGAATTTAATAAATAATTATTATTCATTTTCTATTTGAATTATGACTAAAGTCATGATTGATAGGCTGATTGAAAAACATCTATAGCTTTCAAATGGTATCACATTTTTTGAATCCAAAACATGCATCACATTTTATGCTTCATATACTATAGGATTAAAAACAAAAAAAAAATCATGAAGTTTTGACCAAGTTAAAGTGGTCAGACATATGAGTTTTTATATTTTTTAAAAGTTCTAATAAAAAATTCATAATTAATTATTTATTTGGAAAAAAATTACAAAAAAATATGCATCACATCAGGACATGAGTCCTCTACTTATATCTAAAATCTTATAAAAAATTATTACAATTTTATTGTGGTTAGGGTGGTTAGACCGACACCTACTTCTTATTTTTTCCCTAAAATTTAAGTACTACTGCATTGAAATTTCAAAGTCTCACCAAATAATTTTTTTTCTTTTTTAAATAAACCTAGTAGTTTAGAAACTACATTCAATTTTATATAGATTATATTCTTACATATTTTTGAAATAATATAGATAACTTATTCAAATTTTTATGTCAAGTTGCCTAACTTTGATTTTTCTAAATTTTTTGCCACTTAAGGGCCTATTTTTTTCATGATGATCCTGCACATACCCTAGTGATGAAGTGTAACATTTTTTCTCCCTTGATCAACCTCGAACGGCTCCTTTTCCTCCAATTTCATCTTCAAATTTCTATCTCATTCATCCAACACATCTTCTTGGCATTCTACTTGATCATTCTCACTTCTACACACTTTATTCACAACATTCTCACCTCCATTAAAGTTGCAAGTTGGTATTTTGTGGACCCAATCTCCTCATTGTTGCGAAAATGTTGGCATTTGTAAGCTTTCAAGCTCACTCCTTCTCCCATTTTCCTTGAGTGCACGTGGTTGAAGGTGATATCATTCTATCCTCCATTTACATAGCATTATCGTATTGTTTTCGTGGCATATTGTTGTTAGCATAGTACTTAGTACTTTCATTTTAATATCATTCTTTATCACATTTTCTCTTATCGTTGCTATACTAGTTTTCCATGGAGGTGGAAACACCAAAGCGGCGAACTGAATGCAACAATCCTCTATACACAACCCTAACTTTTTTTGTCTTGTGTGTGTAGGTTGCCCGTCATGTGAAGAAGTTGAAGATATCAACTTGTGGGTAGGAAGGTACACTTTCCTTACTCTCCTTTTTCACTTTGTAGTTAGATCAAGCTAAAGTATTCTTCTTGTTATTCAGATATTTAGTTACTTGCTATCTTTGTCATTCCATTAAACTATACTTGTTAGGTTGTTAGTTGGTTTTCTTTAAGTTTCAAGTATACTTTACGCTCTTTGTCTGTACAGACGCGAGCGCCCCACTCAGACACCAACATGTCACGTTGTTGTCCATGACCACACTAGAGTCCTCTAGCAGTGAGTTGCCTAAGTTACAATCCGAACTCTAGAAACCTACTCACCTAACTTCTTGAGACTCTCGAGTTGGCAGAAGGAAAGAGGCAGATCAGTTGTCCTTCCTTTTCACCCTTTTAAATATCAAACCTATCTTAAACAATCCCTTAAATTGAGGTAGATTAGGGCAGCCTATTGTTCTAGACCCTCCTGTTACCTAGGGTCCTAAGCAGTCGGTACCCCTCTATAGTTTGGTGAACTCGACATGAAACTTGTAGTATCTATTTCTTTGAGTTGAGGTTCTTTCACTTGTGTCTCTGTAGGTTGTGGACTTGTGTGTTGTGATGCTTTATGAGCTTCATAACTCAGTCTATGACTTTCAAATACATAGTTAGAAGGAGAGTGTAGCACTTAGAGATAGAATTATCAAGGGTCACTATGGCTCTCACATCTCAAGAGATGGTATCTGTAGCGAAGACAAGTTTCTTTGATGAAACCACTCGTGTCCCTACTCTTGTTTCTCCTATAGCTCTGCCTCTAGACAAGGATGAAGTTATCACTATTCCCATAGAGCACCTCCTGGCTTTAGATAGGAGGCTTCTAGATCTCAGGAACCATTTGGGAAAAGATCAAAACACGGCTAGGGCCACTAGAGTTGTTAATGAAATCAAATATATGCTAGATAAGGATCAAACAAACATAGAGTTCCTTCATGACCTTACCAACTTAATGGAAGCATATGTCCCTTCTTACAACCCTAGATCAAGTATTACCCGAGGTCATATGCTCAATGCCTATGAAATACAGATTGGCATTTGATGCCTACCACATTGATATACATGGCTGAAATAGGCCCTCCCATCAACATATGTGCTCCTACTCTACCTCCTACTATCAAAGTGAGTAGAATACCTCTAGGATTCAATGTCCTTCCTCTTAGGGGTAATGTCGGCTTCGGCGATGGGATTTTCAATGGAATGGGGGCTATGGTTCTAGTATATATAGTGCTCTTGGTGGCTCTGATGGTGGCTCTAATGGTGGTCATGGTGGTGGCTCCAACGGAAGCTATGGTGGTGGCTCTGGTAGTGGCTCTAGTGGTGGTCTCAGTGGTGGTTTGGGTGGTGGTTTGGGTGGTGGCTCCATTGGTCCTATTTCTTCATCTAAATCTATTTTGAATGCTCTACTACAAAATATGGGTCGAATGCAGAACCAGCTAGAGATTCTATCTCAAGCCTCTACCTAGTTGATCTTCCAACCTTTCTTCTGACATATTCCTTTGTCGGTGGTGATTCTAAACACTCTTATCCCTCAGGGGATGGAGATCCCTAAGTTTGAGAAATTCAGTGGTAAAGGAGACCCTCAAACACAAGTTTCAAATTTCAATGCAATATGTAAAAACTTCTTTCACCACGATGCCTTGATGGCCAAATTATTTATTCAATCTCTCAAAGACACAACACTAGAGTGGTATTGTTCTTTTCCCAACAACTCCATATTCTCATTCGGTCAGCTTGTTAATTTGTTTCTCTAGTAGTTCCAGGCTAACATCAAGCCGAAGATGGCCTTTTCGGACCTTGTCCAATGTAAGTAGGGGGAGAATGAGAATATTAATGATTTCATAGCTTGATATCAAGAACTCTTAAATTCACAAATTTATTACTGGCTACATGACTCAAATGTACAAAAGGTTCTCATAGGTAGCCTGTAGAGACCTTGGCAGGAGAAGTTTTCCTTAATGAAGTATCATTCTTCCACACATTTGTGCATGACATTACGAGAATATCAACAGAAAATCATTCAATTTGGGGGATATTCCTCGCACTCCCATTTAGAGGGAAGGTCTATTGTATTGATTTCAGGAAAAGGAAAACCTATTGCAAATCTAAGGGAATAGTGAATTGCAGATTTATACAGTCTTGTTTCCATCTCACTCTATGAATTTGATCATTGATCCTTCTGGTGCTTCTCCCAAGGCCTTAGATTATGTAAATATAGTTTCTTTTACTCACATTCCTCCCCCTCAACTTGTGACTAGTTCACCAAACATAACTTTACATCACAAGATATGCCCATGAATAAGAAAGCTTCTCCTCTATATATTCTCGCTTGAATCAATGGAAACATTGTGACAAGAGTCCTTATGGATCTCATGAGTTGTGTGAACATTATCACGGAGGAGACTCTTCTAAACTCTCTACAAAGGGAGGAGCGTGAAAAAATGAAAACCATAATACGTACCCATGATGGTCTCTCTCTCTCACTCCTTATGGTTCTATAACTCTTTCCATCCTAGTGGGACTTAGGGTTGTGAATGTTACCTTTGATGTCATTTCGGAATTGGACTTGTTCAAAGTGAAGCTAGGAAAATTCCTTGGCTAGTTTCCATGAATGGAGTCACTTTTGTTAGTCATAAGTATTTGAAATTATCTGACGAAGGTGTAGTGCATGTCGTGCATGACACTAGATATCAATCAACAGTATGGTATGGGGAATATTTGCTAGATAATTTTTGGCCCACCCCAATAGGTTTGCTTCCTCCAAGAAAAAACTTTCTTTATTAGAATTATGTTAAGTATAAGATCAAGGGAAAGGTGCATCTAAGAATGACCTACCCCATAGCGTAGCATAGGCTACCTCTTCCTCTCGGAAGGGGAAGGGAAAGTTTTCTCACAATCAAGATCCTTCTTCCTTTTCCTCTTCCTCTACACTTCCACCTACTTCTACCTCTCGTCTTGTTGTGGAACCCTTAGCTTCCGCCCCCATACATCTCTTAGGGAGTCTGATGGTGCTTTCTTGGTGCAAGTCCAAGTGTTAGGTGTTCGACCTTCCTGTCTTTCCCACAGTGTCTCATCTCATTCTATCTGGTAAGGGGAAGGGTCCCCATGGAGTTATCTCTATGTTTCAGCCTCCACAGTCTCCTACAACTCCTACCCCTAGGGTAGTGAATGGGAATAGGCCCACCACTAAGGTGCTTGAGTCTGTCTTCCACCTGTTGTGGCCTCTATTCCTACATCTCTTCCTCCTATTTTTTTCCAAGAGTCACTCCCTCTGCCGATAGCAGTTGTGATGGATACTCTAATGATAGAAAAGGATTCTCATACTCATCCTCAAGCTGTAGCTTCTAGATCTTGAAATCAAAGAAACCACCTTGCATGTGAGCGCAATCTTCAGAGGAAGGCTCTAGCCGCTAAGTAGGTTGCTTTGCAGAAGGAGGAAGGGGAGTCAACAACCCTTGTTTCAGCATCTCCTATTATTTTCTCTTCCACCCCTTCTACTTTGGTTCTCATTGCCTTGATCTTGCTTTCGACTCCCCCTACCAGCATAGATGACCCTCACCCTAAAATGGTGCAAGTATTCATTTCTCCTTCAATTAATCCTCCTCTCTTGATGTCCCTACTAGACATCCCACCTTTTCCTAAACCAGTGGATATGTCAAATATCTCAGTGGTGTCCACTGTAGTTTTCTCTGCTTCTTCCTCACCTTTCGCTTCATCTATGGAGATCTCACATCTAATGATGAAGTGCAGGTTGGAGGATGACCCTACTTCTAATGGAGGTAAAAAGAAGGGATCACCTTCTTGGGAAGCTAGTTCTACTTTGGCTTGTGCCATCCTAGTGACGAAGGCCACTCGATGTCCCCTAAGTTTGTCACTAGCCTCGAATATTTTGGTGAGGTTGGAAGACGATCTTGAGTGCCTCCTTTGTTTCCCACTCAATTGACACATGACACTCCTATCAAGTGCATGTTCAACTCGGTAGATGATATCTCGACTCTGTCAATGATTTTTGGTAAATCAATGATGTTTTCCTCATTGGAGTTGAGCGAGGAAGACCTTGAGGGGCCCTCTTCCTTAGCTCTTTTTGTAGGAGAGTCAAAGGGTGTTCCCCTTGCTATCCCACCCTTGCAGGATCGTCCACCTTCCCCTTATAATGATCTAGATTGGGGGAACAATGACCTCTTGGTTGATGAGGACTAGGAGTGCACCTCTTCTTTACTTGTAGATTATATGTGTGTGTGTTGTGTTTCCCCCATCCTTGTTCTATGTGTTCCTGGAGGACCCTTGTCACCCTTGTATGTGCTTGGATATAGGAGTGTTTTGTGTTGTAAAAATTCTAGTTTTTACATCATTCTTCCTTTGTTGTGCCTTGATTTTTGATAATTGGGGACAATGCAAAGTGTTTGGGGTATTTAGGCCTCCCCTCCATGTTGACCCCAATTTTTTATTTTTTATTTTTTTCACGTACCTTTCTTCACATGGTCTGATATAGTAGGGGATTGATGATAGTTCATATATATTAATATATTATATCTGTCTATCTATATCTATGAGCAGTTCTGAACTTGAAATATCAGATCCCCTTGTCTCTTGATTTCTTGGTTTTTGCTTACATTGTATTTTTATCTTTCTCTCTTCTATGCTTGCTTTGTGATGTTGTGGTGCCTATGTGTTGTCCTTTTCATGAGAAATAACATTTCCATTTTTACATCTCATCATGTATCATAGGCCACAGCATCATTTTCTTCTCTCTCCTTAGGATGTCACATGCCTTTGTGTTCAACACGCGCCATCCTAAGGGGGGATATCATACTACTCCAATTTTTAAAATGGTGTATTTGATGGCTAATGAATCCCTTGTTGAAAATACAAGCTTCAAAAAATACTTGTCTAATCTGGCATACCATGCTCTTGGGGATTGCTTAAGTCCATACAATGCTTTCTTCAACTGAAAAACCATATCTCCCTAATCAGTCAATTGAAATCCATCAGGTTGCTCAATTTACACTTCTTCCAGTTCACCATTTAGAAATGTTGACTTGACATCCATATGATAAACCTTGAAGTTTTTGTAAGCAACATAAGCAATAAATAGTCTCACAGCTTCAATCCTAGCAATAGGGGAAAAAATTTCTTCAAAGTCAATTCCTTCTATCTGATAATATCCTTTACACACAAGTCTTTCTTTATTTCTAACAACTTCACCTTGCTCATTCAGTTTGTTCTGAAAGACCCATTTAGTTTTAATTACATTTTTGTCCTTAGGTCTAGGAACAAGAATCCATGTATCATTCTTCTCAATTTGTAGGAGTTCTTCTTTCATTGCTTCCACCCAATGTTCATCTTCGCATGCTTCATTGATGCTACTAGGCTCAGTCTTTGAGATCAAACAATATTCTTCTACAATTCTTCTCCTAGTTTGAACACCTTTGTTCTTATCACCTATAATTTTATCTTATGAATGATTTAGTCTTACATACCTTGGAGTCTTAGGATGTTCTTGAACTTCAGGCTCTTGTGATCTCACTTCTGCACTTTCACTAGTTTCTTCCTCTGGAATGATCTGCACTTGATTCTGAGTCTGAACTAAACTATCATTCTAATCATCTAAATTATATCCATAGTTTCTGGATGGTCTAACTGTGTCTTCATCAACCTTTACATTAGGACTTTCAACTACTTTCCTCAATCTCTTATTGAAGCACTGGTAGGCTTTGCTTTTAGTAGAATAACCAAGAAAGATTCCTTCATCACTTCTAGCATCAAACTTTCCTATGTCTTCATCTCTTTTGATATAGCATTTACTCCCAAAGATTTTGAAATATCTAACAATAGGCTTATGACCAAACCATAGTTCATGAGGGGTCTTACTGGTATCACTGTTGATATGTACCTGGTTAAGAATGTAAATAGTAGTACTCACAGCTTCTCTCCAATAGATATGAGGAACATTTCCTTCTAGCATCATAGTCCTAGCAACTTCTTGAATTGTCCTATTGTCCTATTCTTCCTTTCTACAACTCCATTTTGCTGAGGGGTCCACGGGGTAGATAATTGTCTCTTTATCCCATGCTCTTCACAAAAATAATTAAACTCATGGGAGGTGAATTCACCACCTCTATCTGATCTCAAAAATTTAATCTTTAGACCTATCTTTGTCTCAACCATAGCCTTAAAGATCTTGAATTTCTCTAGAGCTTCATATTTTTCCCTTAAGAAAGCAACCCATACCGATCTAGAATAATCATCAATAAGTAACATGAAATACCTGACTCCTTGTAAACTTTTGACTCTAGAAGGACCACACAGATCAGTATGCACAAGCTCCAACAGTTCATTCCAACAATGTTGTTTGCTTCGGAATGAAACTTTAATTTGCTTCCCTAACTGACATTCCTTGCATATAGTTGTGTCATAGAAAAAAGGACCTTTTTCTTGACACGAGATTAAAATGAACTTAGTGAAATCTTAATCTAGTGTTGTGAGGCATTTTATGCGTCCACACTAAGTCTTGGACCTTTGCAAATTAAATAAAATGCTTTTAATGACGTCTTGTGAAGGTGTTGTGAAGTGTTGTAAGACATTTCTACATTCTTCTAGATTCTATTCATTACAATTCACCTAAAAATCACCTTTTTACTCATCATCAAGTCCTATTTTGAAGTGTTGTAAAGTCTTGTAACAAGATTTCACTCTTTTCTAGACACCACTTCACTATTTATCCCTTTCTTATGACTTATTTGACCCCTTTATACCCTTATATGCTTTAATTAAGTGTATTTTTGAATGTAAGCCCGATAAACAACATTAAATACAACTTAATTCCTAACACTCTTTTCCAGATCCTAGGTGGGACCCATTCACCATGGGTGGCGAATGAGTCCCCCTTGGCTCCAAATTCAAAAATTTTGAAATTTTCTTTTGGGTTTTTATTCAAAAACACTTGATGTCGGCCTTTAATGAGGTATGAACAGTAAACTAAGGCACAAGAGTGTATAAATAAGTGTTTTCTTCTCATTTTTTATCTCCTATCTCTCACACATCCATTATTCATTATTCATCCACCAATCTTCCATCTCAAGTTAAGCAAGTTAGGGCTTTCACATTGCGAGTCATTAATTTATCTTCCTAAGAAATTCAAAGAAAAATTCTACATGTTTTGTTGCATAATTTTAAGATCAATCATCATGGCAAGGTAATCTATTCCATTATTGCATGTTTCATTCCATTCTTTTATCATTTTGGTTTAATTACCTAAACGAGGTTTGACCAAGGCAAACCCCCATGCCCTAACACTCAACATCTCTCTCTCTTGTCTTGTTTGTTTGTAGATTTAGGTCCTTTGGAAGCTTGGAAATAATTGAAGATCAAGTTGCAAAGCTGTTAAATTCCTCTCTTCATTCAAAAAGTCAAAATATCAACAAAATCTCATTTTCAGACCCATAAATTAGATTTTTGGAAGTGGACACCTGTAGAATATCAAAGTGCAGATTGGAAGCTCCGAAATCCACTTTTGAAAATCCATAAATTCAAAATTGGACTCATTCAACAAGGGTGGTGAATGAGTCCCACTTCTAGGTCAGTTTCATGTTTTCTGCATTTTCTTACACCCTTTTGACAGAAATAGGTTTCGGCTTAGTTTACTAGAACTGGGACTGATTCGCCCAGAATGGAAAATGAGTCCCTCCAGGCCTGAAAAACATCATCAACAAAATTTCAAAAGCAATTTTCAATCTACTTCAAGCCTTCATGTGCACACTTTCAGTCTGATTCATTTCTATTGCATTGTCCCATTCATTTGTAGGTGATTTTGCAATACACAATGTGTTTTTAGACAAGTTGTTTTCCTTTAGTTTTTATTCATTAGTCAATCAATCTTACTAGTTTCTTGCAATCAAACAATACATCTAGGAATTTTGCATCCTTTTTCCATCCACATCACATTAATCTTTGAATGTGAACGTTAAGCATTTTTTACCCCTCTTTCTCCTTTTAGGTGAAAAACCCTAGAAGTGTTAGAAAGCAAGTGGGTCCCAAAAATCTATGTTCCATTTTTGTTAAAATCATATGAATATGAGGTCCTTTCCCCTCTCTTTTTATTCATCATAGATCCCTCTCCTAGTTCCCCTTTGGTGGATGAGGTTGGTTTAGTGAAAGAAACCTTGGATATTCATAACACTTACATGTGTTCTTCTCCTATTATCTCTCACACTTGTGAAGTAGATATTTTGGTGCTAGAAGAACCAATTGATGAGAGTTGTTGAAATATGAGTTGTTTCTCTCCTCTTACCTCTCCTATTAAACATAAAATTACTACAGAAGAGGACATCACACTAAGTAATCATGACAATCACTCTTGTCCATCTTCTAATATCCCTCCTCGATGTCAAGAGGATAGGTTGGTATTAGAAGACACCCCTTTTACGAATCATGACACCCTTGATCCTCCCTTCCCTAATGTCCCTATCCTATGGGAAGATCTATTTGCAAACCATAGTGGTTATCCTCTTGATACCTCCTCCACTTGTGATAAAGCTACTTTCCAAACCTCAAACTTGGATGAACATATTACAAGCTCTCCTACTAGGGTAGATAATATGGAACAAGAGAATGAGACCTTAATGAAGAATTAAGAATAATCCCTTTTGAACAATCCTTACATTATTTTTCATTAACAATATCTATAAGTATCAAAATAATTTTCCTTTGTGGCACCTTATTAAAGTTATCATGAGGTATAACTTTGATATGGTTGAGCGGGAAGCCCACCTAGCAGCATGACTTTTCCCCATAGCCACCTTTGTGTTTTTGAGTGCATATCCAACTAGCGTATGTATCTTACCTTTTGGGCTTTCTCACCCCGCGGATGATCAGAAGTTCCCTAGCCCTAGAGTGAGTATGTTGTGGCCTTCTCACCCTGCAAATGACCTGAAGTTCTGTGGCCCCAATAGTATTAGTAGGCTTTACCAACTTCGGAAGATCTCTCACTGCCTGAGTAGAACTTATCTTGATAATATTGTCAAAGTTTACATGACACAATCTCCTATGCCACAACCAACTTTCATCAACTTGAACAATCAGATAAATTTTACTAGTGGCACTTAGGTGAAAGATATTACCTTTTGTTTTTGTACCAGATGCAATCACATTTCCTAAATTCCCCAATATTCTACACTTTCCATCCTTGAATTCAAGATTGTATCCCTTGTCAATCATCTGTCCAACACTTAAGAGATTATGCTTCAAACCTTCCACATATAGAACATCATCAATATTATTCTTACCATCAAGAGAAATGGATCCTCTACCACAGATTACACCAGATCTGTCATCACTAAATCTTACAACACCACCATCATACTTTTCAAAACTCACAAATTTACTTTTATCACCTGTCATGTTATGAGAGCATCCACTGTCAATCACCCATTCATCTTTTTCTTCAAATCTGGTAGCTAGAGCTTTCTCCACATTCATGAAACTAGCAGATTCAGTAGGCACCAGATCATTTTCTTTGATAGCAATAAATACCCATTCATCCTCGCTTAAATTCCCTTTATCAGATTCATCATCTGTCACACCTTCATCAGCAACATAATAACAATTTCTTTGGAATCTAGGCTTGTTAGATTTTGACTTAGGAACTCTTTCAGGACACCTTGAGGAAAAATGACCAATCTTATTGCAAGAAAAATATTTAAGAGGAAATTTCCCTTTATACTCACCTTCTCCTCTAGGTACTCTCTTGACAATAAGTGCTTCAAGCTCATCTAGTTTTCTCTCTTCTTCTTCAATCTCTCTCATTTCCTGCTCATACTTGGACATTTTTCTAGAAGAAATTTCTCCTGGATCATATCTATGCTTATCTTTTCTAGAGATAGTAACTTTGAATGTATATTTTGTCTTAGGAAGAGACTCACCAAACTCACTTAACTCAAAAGCAGAAAGCTTACCAATCAACATGTCTCTAGTTACATTAGTCATAATCTGGATCTCCTCAATGGCAGCAGCTTTATGTTTGTATGCAGGAGGCAAGGATCTGAGCACTTTAGCAACAATTTCTGATTCATCCAATCTTCCACCTGTACATCTGATACTACACACAAGTTCATTCACTCTCTGCATAAAAGAAGTGATGCTTTCATCTTCACCCATTCTCAACGTTTCATATTTCCCTTTCAAGCTTTGCAACTTAGCAACCTTCACATGGGTATCACCTTCATACAAGGTTTCCAACTTTTTCCAGATCTCCTAAGCATTCTTCAGCTCCATTACATTTGTCATCTCGGTATCAGATAGAGCACTCAACAATGCTTCCTTAGCCCTGATATTGTATTCGACATCTTTAATCTCTCCTGCAATAGAAGGACCATTCTTTGGGATAATATATCTATTCTTTGTAATGTTCCAATAAGGATCACCAATGCATCTCAGATGACACTCCATTCAATCCTTCCACAGAAAAATAATTATTTCCATCAAATCTCAGACTATCCTTCTTATATGTCGCCATCTCGGATCACCTCAAGCTATCAAACTTCTTCTGAGGAACCAGCTCTGATACCAATTATTGGTAACACAAGGAAAAACAACTGAGAGGGGGGGTTGAATCACTTGTCACAAAAATTATACTTATTAAACTTATTCTTAGATTTGATAAATAAACATGAAAGCATAAATCATCATCACATCAGAAACACACATAACACCAAGATTTTTACGTGGAAACCCTATTAGGGGAAAAACCACGGTGGAGGTCATTCCACAAGATTATGCCCTGTTAAAAGTATAAGAATTGTAAATGGGGAATGCACATGCATTTAGGCACACTTCCTAGAGCTCACTACTCAAATACAAAAAGGCTTACTGCCCAAAGAGGACTCATTGTATTATAGATACATTTGGATTACATCCGGAAGATTTTGAATTGAGAAAATAGCATATGCTAATGCCTGATTACAGTTTCGGTTAAGCACATAAACATTTTCTCTCTTCTTCACACTTTACTTCTGCTCTCAAAAGATTAGAACATTATTTACACATAGCACTCACACACTTTGCTTCTCATGCTTCCAAATGGTATAAAAAATCGATCATGTATATATCCACAACCAAGAATAACATCAATTACATATCAAATTTCACAAAATATGAAATGTGTACAAATAATCGTCCCAAAACAATAAATAATTTACAATGCAAACCAAAACAATGTCAGCCAAAACATACTAAGGACCCAAAACAACATCCTCAAATTTGGAACACCTTCAAAAATTATTCCTCAAAGATCCACAACACACTACAATCACCCTGTCGGCCATGAACATGAAAAATATGAACTCACAAAAGAAAATCACCAATTGCGAGCATGACGATCAACACAAATCAACAACACAGATAGAGCACAATCTAGAAACATCCAAAAGCATCATGAATTACTACAAAAGTATCTACAACACTTCATGTTACTAAAATCACATCATCTTCTTTCAGGAACACTAGCTGAAGCAACAAAACAACTGTTAGAACACAGATACTCATAACTCAATCAAATCTTCATGTGAACCTCTGAAACTTCATGTGGATAAACTAGATATACTCAAAAACAAACCCTTTGATCCACAACCTCTTATCATCAATATACTGAGCTAGCTTTCATACTGAACTTCACTGCACCACTGACAACCTATAACTTATTTTATTACAATTTTCTCAATATCCTCGACATATACAACCTTAAAGACATTAATGCCAATAGTGTTGACATCAATGACAACCACATATTAGCAAAATCCAACAGGAAGAATGAAAGGAAGCAAAAATTGTAGGAGCACTTGATTTGGTATCAACAAATATGATGAAGATGTTACTAAAGAAAAGGTGTTAAAGATTCTTGAGCAACCTGATGGGATAGAGAATATTGGAGATATATGGTTGTATCAACCATCATATGAACATGATGAGATTACAGACACTCTGGCTATCTATGTAATTCATAATGATGTTGATCTAAGTGAATTGGCAAGTACCTTACCAGAATTATTGATTGAACAGATTGAAGATGGATTAAGGGAATTGTCACCTCTAGTGAAACAACAGAAAAAGATGAAATTCAATTGGCCTTAGAAGAAAGATGCAGAAATGAACAAAAGAGGTTGACTAAGAATATAAATGAACTAAGGAGTTGTATGAAAAGTGTAAATAGTGTATATAGGTATTGTCTCTAGTGGCTACTGCTATTGAGGACTACAAAACAAAAGTTGATACTATTGAGCATGGATCGAACTCTATTGGAAAAACATATGATGCTCTTCATGGCAAGGATGCAACGCAAAGGAAATGGATCAATTCCTTAAAATATGATCTTGCAGTCATTATGGTACAAAGGGATGGTATTGTGAAGACCTTTTGGAAATTCAAAGAGATAATTGAGTTAAGATTGGAACTGATTTTTGGTCTCTTAGAGGATGCTAAGAAAAATGCACAGAATATTTCCATTCCAGATACTCTTCTGGAAAAAATTGATTCAATAGAAAAGAACCAAAGTATTTTTCTATACATCAAGCTAGCAGTGGATTCCTGGAAGAAATGTCTTCTGAAATTGAAAGAAAAATACAAGGACATATTTTGAAGAAAGAAGGATTGAGATAAAGAATCATTTGTGACAAAAATTTTGATAATTTTTTTTTGAAACTGTAATGGGCAGATAGAAATTTTTCTTTTGTCATTGATGTCAAAAGGGGAGAGAGAGAATGTGAAAAAAAAGGGGAGAGATTAAGCATGTGAAAAATGAAAATCATTTTTTGTTGTTGTTGGCTTTCACATCTTGTCTTGTCATCAATGACAAAGGGGGAGATTGTTGGAAGTTGAAGATTGCATCAAATGGTTGTCATTGATGTCAACACAGTACTACATATATGACTAACTTACCAGAAGTTATTTCACATTGAAGTTGACCATTATATGTGGTCTGACATGTTGGTTTGAGGTTCGGTTCCTACCGTGTGACAAACTATAATTCAGATATTTCAATATTTTGGCTGACTTGGTGTATGCAAGACTTTATGGATGTTTTTGGCTGACCTAATCGATGTGTAAGAGATATATATATATATATATGTTGGAAACACAAGGATAGACAACTGAGAGGGGGGGTGAATCAGTTGTCATAGAATTTTAAACTTATTCAACTTTATTAACCTTATTCACAGATCAGATCAATAACCATGAAAGCATGAATGAATAACACATCAGAAGTACACATAACACCAAGATTTTTTACATGGAAACCCTGTTAGGGGAAAAATCACGGTGGAGGTCAGTCCACAAGATTATACCCTGTTAAAAATATAAGAAAATATGAATGGGGAATGCACATGCATTCAGGCACACTACCTAGAGCTCATTACTCAATTACAAAGGAAGACACATTGTCTTACAGAAAGGTTCTTATTATATCCATCAAATTTTGAACTAAGAAAATAGCATCTGCAAATGCCTAGTTACAGTTTCGATTAGGCTCATAGATCAAATTCTAGACCTTCTGTCTGATTCTGCACTTCACTTTGTTCTGCCTCAATTCGCTTCACAAAAACCTCTTCCAGGTACAAGTGAAATTGTGCATAATCTCTTTGCAACCCTTTTGATATTCGCAATATACATCAACATGCTTTGAACACACACCAAAATGAATTAACTGATCTCTTATATATATCTGCTATCAAGGATTTAATCTCTTCATGTCAGCTTCAATAAAATAGAAAGTATTTTCCAACTATCAGCTCAAATCATAAATGATTTTCAATGCACGCCATCCAAAGTCAGCCACAACATAGTGAGGACCCAAAACAAAATCCACAAACCTGAAAATACCTTAAATAATTTTGCCTCGAACATCTCGGTATGTGCAGGATCATGATGGGCCAAAAAGTGGCAATATGATGGGTATGTGGCTGATGACCTTTTTTTTACCCAAAATTGATGAAATGAAAAGGGTTTTTAAAGGATATTCTCAGATTTCCACCAATATAAATTATGCTTTACTTTGAATTTAATAAGTAATTATTATTGATTTTCTATTCAAATTATGACTAAAGAGTTGATTGATAGGCTGATTGAAAAACATCTATAGATTTCAAATGCTATCACATTTTTTGAATCCAAAGCATGTGTCACATTCTATGCTTTGCATACTATAGGATTAATAAAAGAAAAATTTAATTTCGTAAAGTTTTGACCAAGTTAAGGTGGTCAGACATACGAGTTTTTTATATTTTTTAAAAGTTGTAATAAAAAATTCATAATTAATTATTTACTTGGAAAAAATTACAAAAAAAATGTATCACATCGGGACATGAATCCTCTACTCATATCTAAAATCTTATAAAAAAATATTATCATTTTATTATGGTTAGGGTGGTCAGACAGACACATACTTATTTTTTCCTTGAAATTTAAGTACTACTGCATTGAAATTTCAAATTTTCACCAAATAGTTTTATTTTTTTGTTAAAAAAACCTAGTAGTTTAGAAATTGCATTCAATTTTTTATAGATTCTATTTATACATATTTTTGAAATAATATAGATAACTTATTCATTTTTTATGTCAAGTTTCCTAACACTGATTTTTCTAAATTTTTTGCCACTTAAGGGTCTATTTTTTCCATGATGATCCTGCACATACCCATCTGCAACACTCTACATTTACTTAGTCGGCCTTCATACATTGATGAATAGAAAATCAAACGATCGGATCTCCTAACTCATAACCACTTAATGCGATAGCACAAAACTCAAGAATAAGATATCCCAAATACCTAATGACCTTCCCTGAGATCTACAAAAAAAATTGATAAACTGATAATGCATATGGATCAAAAAACTCAACTTTAGTTGGATACCCTGTTCTTCACTTTGTCTTCAGGTATGGTCAAATACTGACATGTGGACCAGATCAAAGACTTAGGTTGCCATCAATGACAACACCAAAAGCCATATGCCAACAATCTCCCCCTTTGGCATTGATGGAAAAACTTAGTGAAAAATGACTAAGTTTTGGAGCCTTCAAAATTCCAAAAAGCCATAGCTGACAAAACTCCTGATAAAACTCCCCTTGAGTTTGATAAGGAATTTTTCACTGCTCTCTCTCCCCCTTTGACATCAATGACAAAAAGATAATTAAAATATTTTTCTTTCTCCCGCTATGAAGTATAACCAAAAACTTACTTAAGCAAAAACTAATTCAAAAATTTGAAAAAATATAACCACTATTTGAAGATTATTTTGTATTTTTCCTTCATCTCCGAAAGAAACTTCTTCTATGCTTCTACTACAATCCCGGTGATTATGATCATGCTGTTGTTTTCAGATGTCTGGTTGATAATCTTGATGAGGGATTCCAGAATGGTGAAGGCTTCTTCTAATTTCTCTCCTTTCCTCAGTATTTCAATCAAATGTTCCATCCTGCATTATGTTATGTCCTTCACTTTCCAAAAGGTATCAACAATCATGTTCCTAGTGTTTTGAACATTTGTATGCTCTATCTGTAATTCCTGAATTCTTTTCCTAATTGCACCATCAACATCTTGAGACATGTTGAAATTTTGTCTAATACTATTTAGCTCTGTTTCAATTTGTTCCAGCTTCTCTTTGTACTTGTTGATTGCATGAGGCCATCGAAGAAAATGGTTGTAAATGTTGTTTTTTGTGCTTATGCATTGCCTTAATTGATTCATGTCCCTTTTCAGTTTGGTAAGTGACAATATGTATTTCTTCTTTAGGTGAAGAATTGCCTCTCCTTCTTCCTTATTCCGAGACTCAGAGTCCATGATTTCCTTGAAGCATTCAATCATCTCTTCTAGCAATGTATTCTACAAACTCTCCAAATTAATATGGTTGTGCACAAAATGAGCACTTAGTACACTTAAGATCACATCCTGCTCATATGAAGGTCTGATAGACCACATGTTTTTTTTATTTTTTGTATTCCATCTTTCTCATGAATAAGTTGCAATAGCTCTTCTTTGGTTAAATCACCTGCTTCTCTTTCTTCTGACTTTGACTTTTCTTGTTCTGGTTTAGCTATTTCAAGTTCTTTTCCTTGGGTGTCCTCAGTTTCCTTATTAGATTCCTCATCTAGTATGTCCACAATCACTTGTTCTTTTCCTTTCCCTTCAACTCTTGGGGTTTTGCATGCTGGTGGAGTACAAACAGTAATTTCTTTTTCTTTTTTCTTCTTTATTTCCATCTCACCAGAGGAGGAACCAACTTCAAGTGCTCTTACCGGAATGAAAATATCAATTGAACCAAACCTTCCTAGCAAACCTTTGAAGAAACTTTCATATTCTTGTTCACAGTTTGCCAAATTGTTAGAATGTGTGTAAATCTACTTGCAAACTAGTTCACTCTCTTCCCATATTACATTGTTGATCAGGGAAAGAAATTCAGAAAATACATCATCACAATACATGTAACAAAAGTACCAAACTTGAAAGGGTAACCTGTCATCTTTGTGTGTATTTCTGCCTTTGTATGTCAGACCTCTTTTATCCATATTTTTGTTTTTGTAAAATCTTGCAATGTGATCATATTTGTTGCAATTGTAACACACAACATTTCCTTGTCCAAACTAGTCATTCCATTGATTTCTTCTTGATCTGCATTGGTTAGCAGTATGCTCAAATCTTCCACATGTATAATATTTTACATTTCTTCTATTAACAGAGTCGTTTGACATAGTTTGCATTCAATTGACTTATGACCAGACTTATTGCAATTGAAGCACTAACTGGAGAATGATGAATTTCTTGATTTCATATGTGTCTCTGGAAAATAGAGAAGAGAGAGAAGAAAAAGAAAAAAATGAGATGTGAGGTTATAAAAGATGAACATAAAGTCAGAAAAGTGTGTGGTTGCAACAGATCAGAATAAATGAATTATGCAAAGAAAAAAGTGTGTAACCAAGCAAAATTATTGAGCAATTACTGAGCTTCATCCAGAACTAAATTTAGCACTGAGGAAAGGTGTAATTTAACAATTCACTTTTGGTTGTTAGCCATAACTTTTGTATTATGGCAGTGAGCCATCTTCTTTGTATCTTTGTGGTAGTGAGCCCTTCGAATTGTAGCCCTATGGACATTGAGTCCAGAAAGTGAGTCCTTATTTTAAGTAGTGAGCCTTATTTCAAGCAGTGATCCTTATCTTAGGCAATGAGCCTTTTTGTAATCAATTTTGATATTCTTTATAGTGTGAGTTAATCCCCACCATGGTTTTTCCCTCATTGGGTTTTCCACGTAAATCTGGTTTTCTTGTATTTGTGGATTTGTATTTGATGGTTAATCACTTAATCAATTTATGTGTTAGTTCTGGTAATTGAATTTAAGGTTATAATCTATGAGAACTTATTCGCCCCCCTCTTAGTTGTCCTATCTAACAGTAATGTTGAGCATTTATTTTCCCCCCATGATGTTAAAAACTTTTATGTGCTTCCTGAAGTGTGATTGGAAATATAATTAATAGATTTTGCATAACAGGGCTTGCTAATTCATGAACTTGAGTATTTTTACATGTCCACCTAACATAACACACTTTTCTTGTCAGTGGAGCCATGTGTTTCATGAGTTATTTTACATCTTTATGAGAGCACCATTTTGTTTAAACATCACATTTGATGGATGGCGTTTGGTATTTGATAAAAATTTGAGAATTAGGTCTCTTTACCTTACCAACTTGAATCCTTTTAGTACTATCATGTGCATTTATGTTATGATTATGTCTTATTGTTTACATTATCTTTACATCATGTTTGCATTTGGGTATGTGCAGGATCATCATGAAAAAAATAGGCCCTTAAGTGGCAAAAAATTCAGAAAAATCAAAGTTAGGCAACTTGATGTAAAAATTTGAATAAGTTATCTATATTATTTCAAAAATATGTAAGAATAGAATATGTAGAGAATTTAATGTAGTTTCTTAACTACTAGGTTTGTTTAAAAAAATAAAAATCTATTTGGTGAAAATTTGAAATTTCAATGTAGTAGTACTTAAATTTCAAGGAAAAAATAAGAAGTAGGTGTCTGTCTGACCACCCTAACCACAATAAAATGATAATATTTTCTTATAATATTTTAGATATAAGTAGAGGACTCATGTCCCAATGTGATGCATATTTTTTTGTAATTTTTTTTCCAAGTAAATAATTAATTATAAAAAATTTATTACAACTTTTAAAAAATATAAAAAACTCGTATGTTGACCACCTTAACTCGGTCAAAACTTCATGAAATTCAATTTTTCTTTTTTTAATCCTATAGTATGCAAAGCATAGAATGTGATAAATGTTTTGGATTCAAAAAATGTGATATCGTTTGAAAGCTATAGATTTTTTTAAATTAGCCTATCAATTAGGACTTTAGTCGTAATTTGAATAGAAAATGAATAATAATTATTTATTAAATTCAAAGTAAAACATAATTTATATTGGTGGAAAGCTAAGAATCTCCTTTAAAAACTCTTTTCGTTTCATCAATTTGGGGTTAAAAAAAAGTCGTCAGCCACATACCCATCACATTGCCACTTTTTGGCCCATCATGATCCTGCACATACCCATTTCATTTATATCATGTTGCTCTTTGAATTATTTTTTATGTTGTGTCCTTATTGTGTATGCTTCGTGTTTGTCATGTTGTATTGCATCTCATACATGTGTGTTCCTTTGTCCTTGTATTGTCTTTCCCAAGGAATCCTATGGGCTAGTGCATCCCCTAGATTCAATGCCATCCTATCTCTTCAATATTGGGATAATCAAACCCCTCTTAACATATTATTACTTTAGTGTGAGTCTGAGCATAAGTTCATGCTCTCACTAAAGTGGGAGCTATATGTAACATCAAAAATAGTCACCCTTGACAATTTCACACTAGGTTTTGTTCCCCCTTATGTGCTTGGACTGAATTATGCATTGATTTCCCATTTTATAAATATTCTTGGAAAATCAACCATGGAAAATCAAATTATGTATTTAATATTTCCCCCCCAACACCTTTGATCCCTAAAAATTAGGAATATAGTCTAGAGTGCACTATACCCCAAACAAACATTTTTGGCTCCAAATTTGAATATGTTTGTGTCGGTAATTTATTATTTGAATTTCTAATTTCAATTGTCAACTGTCCACATTTTATTTTTGAGGAATTAGAAGAATTGAATTTAATATAAATACTAGTCATTTTATCATTTGCAATATTAAGGAGACCTAGAAACACACTTAGCAATTTTAGAGAGAAAATTGAAGATCCTAAAATCATTCAAGGGCATAATTAATAGCATTATTACAACAATTTCATTAATCAAGTTCAAGCTTGCAAGATATCAAGATGAATCTTGAATCAATTTTGTGCAAGGAGCTATTGTGATCTATCAAGCCAAATTATAAAGATGTATTGAGTTATCCTCAACATGTTAGTTGCAGCAATCCATTATGTTTTATGAGCTAACCTTTTATAGGCCTATCAAGCAATCAAGACATTCATCAATCAAATTTTGTGACAACTTGTGTGACATCACTTCATCAAGGGCTTCCCATCAAGGTAACAATGACATTTATCATTCATCATTTTAGTTAATTATTATTGTTTTGGCCTCTACCCAACCTAGGGTATGCCCTCTTGACCATCATCAATCACTATATGTGGATGTAGAAATACTAAAATAGGGTTTGAATTAGGTAAGCCCCTATATATAGCACAACCATTTCCCCTATTTTCATGTGTGCAAGTTAGATATGGAGGGTTTAGCAAAAGACAGTTCGAGAAAACAAAGAGTAGACTATGATACACACATCAGACTTTTGAATTCCAAAAAAGCAATAATTTGGTCTAGGGTGCACTTGAACTCTGACCAGCTACTTCAAGCTCAATTTTTTAGTGTGGGTTCCTCTCTTTCTTTGTACCTCTCAAATCTAAAGCTAATTTTTGATTCCCCATTTTTATCTATGCAATAATTTAAAATTTTAAATCTAGGGTTGTATGCCAAATAGGCTTGTCAAAACATAAATCAAATTTATCGCAACACAAATAAAAAACAAGCATAAACACTAGGGGATTAACTCTCCATTGTGCTAGGAAGCTAATCATCAAAACCCTAGTCAATTTATGTTTAATGTTGAGTCAAGTGAAAAATGGATAATCTTAGTTATCCTAATTGGATCTAGCATCACTTTTCCTACTCAACATTTTTTTTTCCCCAAAGTGAGAATAAAATTATGAAAGCATCAAAAGGAGATAAAAAAAATAAAGGATAATATGATCCTTTGGTTTAAATGGAGATTAATGAGTTTACTATTTATGAAAGCTCTTTTGAAAGAGAGGAATAATTATATTTAATAAATGAAAATTAAAGAAAACATTTGTGAAAGAGTATGATGATTTGAAAACCAACCTTTGAGGTTTATAGAAGACATTTATGTGAGACTTTGAAAGGGCATGAAGTTCATAAAGTGGTTTGGTGGGCTATGGGCATTGGAGAAGGGGGAGACAAGTGTGTCAAACTCAAGGTAAAATGTACACTCAAGATTGTTTTGGCCAAATCTTTTGTGTGAGTAGGCACATACTATTTTTTTACATAAGTCTTCCAAAGTATGTCATAGCCATGAGGGTCAATAACAATGAAACTTTTATAGGGTGAGAATGACCTTTCTAAGTGCTATGATTTGAAAATAAGTATTAAATTTATTCAAAGTTATTGTTTATTTTCAATGAGATATAGTTGATTCAATCAAATTCTTCTAAGATGTAATTTGTTTCTTTTGATCATACTCATATTGTTAGATGTCAATTTATATAATGACAATAATCTTAATGTGCTTGAGTCTTTAATTAATAGTGATAAATAAATATACTATGCATTTGTATTTAAATTAGAAATATACCTTATAATATTTAATCTTAAATAATTACATTAATAAATCCATTGCCATATAAAATTAAATCTAATACATTAAATCTATCCAATTTTATTTTCAAAAAAATTAAAACTATAAAATTATTTATCACGTACACAAAAATACTCCAGCTTATACACTAATAAATCCATACGAGATACCTAATTATCTAACACCTTCAAACTATAAAAAAGAATCACATGGATATGTGATTTTCACCATTAGACCATGCAAAGTTGGATTTTGTCTTAATAGTTCATGTTATCCCTTAATTCCCTCTGATCTTTTTCTTTATAAATTTTTTATATTCTAGTGTGCTCTAAACTACATTCATTAGAGACATAAAATCAATTAACTTCCCAATCTTCTCTTATCTAAATAATTTCCGATCATCTTGTCATGAAAGGCTACTTCGAGAAATTGTCCTTCGGATATGAGAACTATAATGAATTTGGCTTCTTGTTGTGATCCTCTCAATAAATTCAGCATTATTAAAAAAATATTATAAGGTTCTCAATTCAATTACATAACTAATGGATTAGCATTGTGGTTCTCAATGGTATACATCCTTCCTGCTCAAAACAATGATGGATACCTGCAAAATTATTATTAAATATGCATGTACCTATCCTCCAAGATTTAACTATGTCTAACACTGAATATGGTATCCAAACAAATAGTCGTTTATCGTTACAATACTATATTGCTTGTCAATGGGTCGATCAAGATCGAAAGAATAACCAAAGTCCTCCTAAGATGGCTTGACAAGCAAAGGAGAAGAGCTTACATATATCGGCCTGGTGCAGATTTGTTCTGAGAATAGTAAAAGTAATGGCGTTGGATTCAAGAAGCTTTCACTTTGTGTTGGTCCATGGAGCCTGCTTTGGCGGCTGGTGTTGGTACAAAGTTGCAGACCTCCTTAAGAAAGGTCATACTGTCTCTCCCCTTGACATGGCCGGCCAAGGCATAGACCCCTCTGATGCAGATCACATTTCCACATTAGAGGAATACAACCAGCCTCTCACAGACTTCTTTACTGATCTTCCTTCCCATCAAAATGTGTGCATTTTTTATACAGTTGAGCTAAAACAATAGCATAACAATTGTCTAAATATGATATGACAATATTTGTCTAGGTGATACTGGTTAGCCATAGCGCTGGTGGCTTCAATCTGACTTACACCATGGAGCGCTTCCCACATAAAATCACCACTGCTATTTTTGTTACTGTGGTCATGCCCCTCAGCAGAATACCTGTCTTTGACAGTATGAATGAGGTTTATTTCTAGTATTTTGTCTTCAATCTTGTAATGTTTCGGTGACTTTTATTTCAATTTCAGTTTTTATGTTTCTATTTCTATTTTTATTTTTTTATTTTTTTTCTTCTTGCATCTATAGCTTTTTTCTAGAATTAGAAATTTAGGAGATTCCACATATTCCTTTGCGAATGGAGAAGAAAATAAACCCACATCCATAAAGCTTGGCAAACAGTTGTCAAGAGAATTTTTGTTACAAAACACACCCTCTTTGGTAAAATATTGAAATTAACAACTCCTGGGCTTAATTGTATAATAGAGAAATTGGATTGAACTGAATCATTGCTTGATTGACCGGTTCGTATCATCGAATTTATGCAGGATATTTGTTTGACTGATTCTCTGCTCAAAACTTTTCCTTTGTGGTAAGGAGTTGTTTCCTGTATGAACGAAAACTACGAACAAGTTCCTCGAGCTTACGTTGTAGCCAAACAAGATAAAATGTTTGAGGAATTTCAGAGAAAAATGATCGCAGACAATCCTTCACAAATGGTATATGAGATAGAAGGATCGAATCACTCTTCATTCTTTGTGAAAATTCTATTGCAACCACTGATTATTAATCTCCTATCTATATAGATTATTTGACTGTTGAAAATTAATTCACAACAAATATTGAAAATACATAACTGCAATTTCACAAATAAAATCAAAGGAATAGAGAAGAAAATATGCAAAATAATAAACACAATATTTTTTGGACAAATTGTCCCTGGAAAAACCCCGCAAGGAAACCAGTTCAGCAGATGAGGAATTTTTATTAAACTTCAGCAAATCAAGAGATAAATAAACTGCTTGCCTCTTACTGCAAAGCTCTGACAATATTTCTTCTCCACTAGAAATTCTTCCCTCAATTTCTCCTGCTAAAATTTCACTGCTGTTGTCTCCAATGCTATCATTGTGCCCTTGCTATCACTACAAATCTTACTCAAGTGTGTGTTCTCCAAAATCCCATTGATCCCCTTTTATAAACATCTCATTGAAAAACCAATGGCCATGATTTAATCTTAATTGATGGCTAAGATTAACTAGACTCTAACAAATTCTAACTAACTAGTTTTTACAAGTCTCTAGAGGAATCAAATAATTAATTAATTAATATTCTTGGGTTTGGAGACACCTGTTCAAGCTACATAAATTAACACTCCCTCTTAGCGAGGAAGGTGTTTTGCATAACACCCAACTTATCTCTGAAGAAGATAAATTTCTCCTTCCTAAATGCCTTTGTCAAAATGTCTGCTACCTGCTGATCTATAGGTATATACTGTAGCTGAACAATACCCCTCTATACACAATCCCTAATGAAGTGATACCTGATGTCTATATGCTTAGACCTATCGTGAAACACCATATTCTCAAACAATTTGATGCAACTCTGATTATCACAGTGTATCACCGTAGTCTCAACCCTCTGACCAAACAAGGCTACTAGCAAATTCTGAAGCCATATAGCCTCACATGTCGCCATGCTAGTTGCTATGTATTATGCTTCTACAGAACTTAGAGCCACAGACTTCTACTTCTTGCTGTACCAAGAGACAATTCTTGATCCTAAACTGAAACAACACCCTAAAGTGCTTTCCCTATCCGTTGTACTACCTGCCCAATTTGTGTTAGTATAGCCTATCAACTTGATACCATCACCTCGATCATATATGATCCCATACTTGATTGTACCACACAAATACCACAACACATGCTTTGCCACTGTCCAATGCACTCTCTTCAACTCAACCATGAACTGACTAAGAGATTTTACTACAAAGGATATATCTACCCTGGTGTTGACCAAATACATGAGAGACCCAATCAACTATCTATATAAGGTGGGGTCAACATCTTTCTCCCTCGATGATTCTACCTTCTCCCAATTCGTGATCATAGGTGTAGACATGGCTTTGCAATCCTCCATATCGAACCTCCTCAAGATTTTGATGTAGTATTTCCCTTGTCCAAGGAAAATCTCTCCATCTGTCTGCCACACCTCCATGCCTAGAAAGTAAGGCATAAGCCCCAAATCCTTCATCTCGAACTCTGCTAGAAGGTCCCTCTTGCACTCCTCTATGAGCCTCAGTGAACCTGTTAAAAACAAGTCGTCCACATATAGAACAAGAATGAGAACCTCACCCCCAACCACCAAGTAGTAGAGGTTAGCATCTGCCTCACCCTTCATGAAGCCCATTCCTTGCAAGTATCTATTAATGTGCTCATACCATGCCCTGGGAGACTGTTTGAGTCCATACAAAGCTCTCTTCAATCTCCACACATGAGTTTCACTTTTGTGTGCTACAAAGCCCTTTGATTGTTCTATGTATACCTCCTCTACTAATTCACCATTAAGAAACACCATCTTGACATCCATTTGATGGATCTTCCATCCCATCTGTATTGCAAGTGAGATCACTACTCATATAGAAGTATACCTGACCACCCGAGTGAATGTCTCCTCATAGTTTATTCCTTCCTTTTGAGAGAACCCCTTGGCCAAGAACCTTGCCTTGTATTTCTCGATGCTACCATATGCAATGTCATGCTTGATCTTATAGATCTAATGTGATTCAACCACCCCCCTATATGTCAATCTAGGAACAACCTCCCACACATCATTCTACACTATTGAGGTATATTCCTCAACCATCACATCTCACCACACCTGCTGCTGTGTGGCCTCTTGATAGCTAGAAGGCTCGTTGTCTACCAACTAACTAACTAATTCCATATAGTCATTATACATGGCTAGTTGTCTTCATTGTTTACTACTCATCCTAGGAGCTCCCACAAACTCCTGAGTATCCCTATGTGTCTGTTGAACCTCACAGTTCCTACTACCAACTGTAGAGGATGAACTATCAACTCCCATGTCTTTTTGATGCATCTCTTAGATCTGATGCATTTGTTGCTCTATATTATATGAACTCTCAGCACTAGAGCCCATGATTGTACTAGTAAGTGTACTCGTTCTTTGTTGCCCCTGATCTGGTTGAACGATCCTTGGAGCTTCTGTTGGCTGCTTACTCTGATCAGGGTATGTGCAGGATCATGATGGGCCAAACAGGCCCTTAAGTGGCAATGAAAATTCAAAAAAATCAGAGTTAGACAACTTGACATAAAAATTTGAATAAGTTATCTATATTATTTCAAAAATATATAAGAATAGAATCTATGGAAAATTGAATGTAGTTTCTAAACTTCTAAGTTTATTTTATTTTTTTAAAAGTCTATTTGGTGAAAAATTGAAATTTCAATGCAGTAGTACTTAAATTTCAGGGGAAAAATAAGAAGTAGGTGTCTGTCTGACCACCTTAACCACAATAAAATGATAATATTTTTTTATAATATTTTAGATAAAAGTAGACTCATGTCCGGATGTGACGCATATTTTTTT
>VDFB02087057.1:0-47802 GCA_007258455.2 Sequoia sempervirens | reverse complement strand
CCTAAGCTCACCTTCTAGTCACCGTATCAAGGACACTTCATCCGGAAGCTGCCCATCACAATTGGAAACTCTATCCCTCCTTTCTTCTTCTTCTTTTGGATTTTGTCAAAGGCTAGCAACTGTCTAGATATCTCTAGCATTATTATCTTATCTGTTGGGTACTTAGGCAGCCTATAAGGGTACGAGGAAAATCCTTGCAGCCTAATGTATGAAAATCTTGAAAATTGAATAAACCAGCACCCATACCTTTCGATCAACTCCTGGGCATCTCTAGAGATTCTGTGGTGTAACCGCTCCTGAAGCAGCCTCGTGATGTACATGGTGAATGAGTCGTTGACACGTTTGTAGTGGGTTGTGCTTGACAGGTGCAACTGTGTACATGCCTCATGGATTTTGAACTGATGAGGGCCGCATCCAACAGGTTCTTTATAAGAAATCCCCCTATACCTCGTCATTCGTGCCAACATATAAATAAGGTAGGAGCCTGCAAACGCTTTAACCCTCCTTCTCAAGCTCGAGTCGCCATGTATAATACTATCGCCATCATCTCTAAATGATACAATTCCCACTTTCTAGCACCAGTTGATGTAATAAAACATCCAAGGCTCAAAATGGGATCAGGCAACCACTCAACCCTCAAGCCAAAGATTATGATAAGATCACAAGATTCTCAAGCTTCGTGTCCTCCGCTATGATCTCTGCAACTTCGGGCATCGCAGAAGGCTTGGGAGTGCTCATCCAAGGGTGTTGATTGTCTCCCATGCACGCTCAAAAGCAGAAGCATACATATGCTCTGCTCACTCCCTGGACTTGTAGATCATATTTCTGTGCACCGGGATCCCGAAAGCTTCACCAATGGCTGCCGGAGTAAGATTGGCAAGCACTTGGCCATCTGGTGATATGATCGACCGGTGTTCTTTCTCGTAGTAATTGGCGACTATATTATCGGCTTTGAACACTGTATAGCTGGCGGGAAACCAGCAGCTGCATATAATCCACTCCGAACAATGTTGTGCGAAGTGACTGAAGCCCGATGACTTCCAATTCCAAACAGCCTGTTCTTGAAGGTCTCCAAGTTGACAGAGCCCAAATTGGTGTCTGTCAACTTGCCCAGTTTTGAAATAAACTTCGACTCTGACATGAATGTTTTGCTGAGCTTCTTGATCACAGCCTGTCTTGAGGCACCATTGTCCTTTCCGGTTGTCCTCGCTTCAGCCATCTGCAACATAACAAACATTCATCAGCAATTAAATTTAATAAAATAAGGCATTGTATAGGGGCTGCAGTCGAATTCTAGAAGCTGCAATAACTCTTGTGTTTGCAAACCTCAGCTTCTTTTCTCTTGAACTTCGAACTTCAACACTTAGAGTAGATTTCTAAGTAGACTTCACTTCACTGTTCTTAATCAATGTCAACCAGCAACTTGAACTTCACACTTTATATCAGCAATCAGCAATCTTGCAAGTTCGTACTTTTGAGTTCTCAGCAACTTACTTCACTTCAAGGCGTCTTCCCTCAGCAACTTCAACTAAGCTCAATCAAATTTCAGCCACTAGCAAAGTCGTACCTTTCAAGCTTTCAGCAAATACTTCTCATCAACCCAAGGTGTACCTCCCTCAGCAACTTCAAGGCGTCCTCTTCAGCGGCAAATTTGAGCTTCAACAAAATTTGAACTTCAGCAACTCACTCAGACTTAGCAAAATTCGAATTCCTTCAAGCCTCAGCAACTCACTGCAATGCTTCACTCTCAGAGCAAGTTCGACTTTTTCAGCTGTGAAAACAAGTGAAAAACTTGCTCATTTTATAGCTAGAATTCGAATTCTAGAAGAAGTTAATTTTAGCCAGTGCTATTAAACTCCACTACTCCACTTCAAGAATTCGAATTTTCCCTCTTTGGTATCTCTGACACTTGTCTCCAGTCGTCGAGAATCTTGTTCTTCTAGAAACTTGACTTTGACTGGCGTTTTTGAATTCCTTTTCGAAAAATTTAATTTAAATTCATCATTTTTTTACTCACCAGCCGGAGCTCTGTTACTGGAATTTGAATTTTAACTCTCTTCTGCTCTGAAAAATCCATCCTTGAAGAATTTAATTAAAATTATCTAGGCAATTTCTCTTGAACTCATCATTCGAAGAAAATTCATCTTGAAAGCTCATTTTATTCGTTTTTGCCTTAGAAAATTTAAAATTCTCCCTTAGGAAAATTCACAATTTGAGCACTGATTAAATTCTTCACTGAAAAAGTGTCGGCGAAGCTTGAAAGACTTGGAAATCCATTCATCATCACAAATGTTCAGTACCTAGAAGCAAATTTTCTTTAGAATGTCTCGAATCCATGGGTACCCAATGAACGGGTTCATTTAATTTTTCAATTTTGAACCTTAGAAAAATATCATTTTCATCATTTAAATTCGTTCTTCGCCTGTGATCACTCTGTGTTGCTCTGACTTCTTGAAAAATTTGAATCATCTTGTATTATCATCGTCTTCTGACTGCATCCCTGAGGAAAGTTGCTCGTGCTCCACGGAGAAATTTTATCATCTTGGGGCTCTAGGCGTATTTTCTAAGAAGAAAATAATTTGCGTTAGAAATATTTTTAAATCATCTTGCACTTTGAGAAGTTTCCCTTAGAAAAAAAAATTTTTGTTTTCCAGTGGAGAGGAATTTTTTTATCAACTTCATTTGGAAGAATTTTATTATCGGAGGCGCCTTGTACATTTCATCTTATTTCCACCACCTTCAAATATTTTCCACCACACATCACTTCACCACCTTAGGCGTATCACACTTGAAGAAAATCATGCCTAGCATATGCCTTAGAAAATATTTTTAACACCTTATGACTCCCATCTCCCTAGGCGCATATAGCATTTTACTTCCACCACCCTCAAATATATCACTTCACCACGCCTTAGGAAATTCCAACGCCTTCAAGATATTTAAAATCACCTTAGGCGCCTAACATACTTGGAGAAAATCACGCCTAACTCACCTTGGGCGCATTCTTAGTGTGGAGGAGGATAACGCTTTGGACTTTACCACCTTTCACCATGTCTAGGTAACACTTTCATCTAAATTACCACCCTCATTCACTTTTCACATCCAAACATGGGCGCATTTCTATGTAGGAGAAGGATGACCTTTCAACTTCCCATTTTTTGTCCTCATATGAGCTCATTTGGGCGCATTTAGGAGGGTGAGGAGGACGAGTTTGCAAGCTGGGCGCATTTTGCATGTGATGAAGGATAAAAGACTTTGACTTCGTTGACCCTCTCCTTGCTTTGGGCGCATTTCCATACATGTGAAGGATGAAATCTCCAACGTCCTTGGGTGACTCTTCGCCTTCCAAATTTTTTGTCTTGACATGGCCCAATTTGGGCGCATTTTGGCCTTGGAGAAGGATGAAAAGCCTTGACCTTGTTGACTTTTCCTGCCTTGGGCGCATTTTGATGCCTAAGAAGGATGAACTTCAAGTTGGGCGCATTTGGAGGGGTGAGGCGGATTTCTCATGCCTTAGAAACTTTTTTTTCAACCTTCTGAGCTTTCCTTTTGGGCGCATTTCCTCATGCCTGCAGGACGAACAAAGTTGACTTTCTTTGACTTCTTCATCTTGGGCGCATTTGACCCCCTGAGCAGGATGAACTTGTATCTTGGAATTTTTTATGCCTCTTCATCAATCTGGGCGCATTTTGCCAGGCCTGCTGGACGAAACTCCAGACTTAGACAAATTTTCATCATCCTTCGCCAGTATCGTGCCCTGCTATTTATAGTAAGTCTTCTCAATTTTGCACTTCTGAAGCTCGGATCAACTTGAAATTTCAAACATAGCTTCTTCATAACCCTATCAACCTGTCGACACTGCCACTTTTAGTCACCTTGCTATTTATAGCCTGTTTCTGAAGGCGGCTTACTATAAATAGTAAGCTCATGTTTCTGATAGCTCCCGAGCTCCGATCGAGTTGAAATTTGAGTGAGGCGATCCTCACCACGTGACCTGTTGGCTGACACTGATGCATGCAACTGATTTACTATTTTTAGCATGTTTCCAATTTGACTTACTATAAATAGTAAGTGTCTGGCTTTTGACTCGGAATTTCACCCGCCAGATAACTAAGAACCGGGATCAAGGGTGGTTTTACACCGATTGGCAGATTTTGACTTTGATGCCTACTTTAGGTCTGGCTAGAAACACTAATTGAATGACGACTCGCTTATTCTTTGTTTCTCGCAAAGACTGCTGGATCGGGCTCCGTGGATTCTCAATTGGTCGAGGTTTTAGACACACCGCTAAAAACAAAGCCCCACCGAGTGAGAACTCTGCTTGCATGTCACACCATCGCGGAAGCCTTGAAACCCATCGTGAATCAATCTCGGCTACGCAAAAGAAGAAACCCTCGACATGCAAACCTCTAAAATAGCCTCTAAGGTCAATCCTCGGAAGTAGTCGCCTGCCTTGCATGTTATATACCATCACAAGGTCTCAAAACCTGTATGAATATCCGACATGCAAAGAAAATCTCAGACTGACCTCGGAATTCGTAATTTTAAGCCGACCGCTAAAAATAGTAAGTCAGTCTGTTGCCAAATTTGGCATGCAAGCAGCCTGGTATACTCTGAATGCAGTGTGATGATCGGAATTTCAAAATAGCTGACAAATTGCCCTGAATAGCAGACTTACTAAAAATAGTAAGTACCTCAGATTCTGATGAAACTTGGCCGGAAGCCTGCTGGATGTTTGCTGACAACAACATTAAGTTCACTTTCAATTTTCTCACTTTACTTGACCTTTGACTCACCTAAACGATGAAACCCTAATTTTAGACTTGGTCAGAATTTTCGCGTTTAAGCTCAATGACGGACACAACCCCCCGAAAGGCAGACATCAAAAAAGAGACAGAGCGGGAGAGAGAAGAAAACCCAAGCCAAAAGACCGGAACGGAGCAAAAATTTAGGGGGTCCCCATCTTGAATGGGGCGATGTGTGAAAAGGTCACAACAGGTAATAAAATCAGATTACCTCCATTTGATTTCAGATAGAGACCTTGCCATCAGTTTTGTAAGGAAGATCTTTGTGGAAGAGAGGAAGGTGGATGAGTTAATTTTAACTCACTCTCCTCCCTACAAAGTAGGAAAAGAGTCACTTAGTAATGAAGAATCATCTAGTGACAGCCACAACTCTACTATCACCAAGGTTGAGCATGAAGATGACTTTGGGGTAGAGCATACTGAGTCTTTGTCGGTTGGATTTGATGAGAGGGTTTGGCGTGATGATGCAAACTCATCTCTTCATGTTTTGCTTTGTGAAACCCCTGATTCATGTGGGGAGAACAGTGAGATATGGGATCCTAGTGTTGGTTCAAGATTCCCAACAGAGCTTGCTGATGCATTCCACAGTGTTTACATTGTGCAGTATGCATATTGTTTTTCTTTCAGCCCACTCAAAGTTGATTTGACTATGTTACAAATAACACACAAGTGTGGGATGGATGGTTGGTGTGAGGTGTTTCCTTCTATGGAAGGAGACAAATCTTATTGGTATTCTGAGCTGCTTCTATAAGATGGTCATGTTGTTGGGATGCATGATAAAGAAGCAGAGTTTGGGTGGTTTGGCATTTCAATTGTAATTAGAGTGGGGCAGCAGGAGCCATCAGGGATCGGGAATGACAGACTCCCAATTTGTCCATGGGATCTAGGTGGAGTACACCCATGGAAGGTTATGATACATGAAGTTTATCACTGCAGTACTTGGAGTTTGCATGATGAGGTTATTGGTTTTATTTAGAGCTTTTTGACCAAGTACCCAGATGAGAGACCACTAATTGTTGCACCCAAAATATTTTGTGTTCTTGGATGACTAAATTCAAGAAACAACAAGTGGAGAAGAACCCTGTGCACAATTTACATGAGGATGATTTTCAGATTTGGGATCCAAGAATTTTAATTTTGGGTGGATTGCTTCACCGATTGACAGAGCTTGATAGAGTCTTGGGCTTCAGTTGCATACAAAGGATATTTGTTGGAGCATTCTACAAGTTCATTTGGGATCCGGGTGGTTGATGGACAAATGCAGTTGGTATTTTGCTCTGGCCTTCAAGTGTTGTGGCAAATGGGTTGGTATGCAGTTGTAGATTGCTTGAGGGCAAGCAATCTCTAGAAAGGGAGGACCATAATGTTCCTTTTTATGTGACCTTGGATTTTAATTATCTAATAAGGTCATTAATTTAATTATTTAATATTGTCCCTCAAAATTAATCATAAGGGTAATATTATTTAATTAATTTAATTAAGTTTATAAAGTGACTTTAATGGTTACTTAAGCAGAATTTTAATAAAGTCACTTTATTATTTCCCTAAGCTTAAAGTTTGAATTAAAAAGTGCAAGAAATTGAATTAAGCTCTAGAAGCTTCCCAGGATGGTTGTAAAAAGGGAAGTGAGCTCATTTGTGCTTATTCTGGAAAATATTATTTTGGTGAAATTGTGAAATTGAGGAGAGCTCAATTTCTGGAGGGAGAGGATGGAAACCCTCAAGTTCAGGTTTAGGGATTTGGACAAAAACCCAAATCTTCCTGTGGGCAGATGCAAAACAGAATTGGCATTTGGGCTTCAAGATCAATCGAAAAATTTTGTGAGTCTTCTTCGAAGACAAAATTTAAGAGGTTATTTGATAATAATTGCAGAGATTGAATCAAAGTCTATTGGAGCTCATTTCAGCGGTCAATATTATATTCATATTCAAGGGCTATATCACTGCTAGCTTTCATTAATTAGGAAGGTCAACTTATTGAAGGAGTTCATATTAGATTCACATTTGAATCGGGTCTAGTTAGGAAACTGAGAATAATTTCGGGGCCGATAAGAGAAAGGTTAATTTGCAGATAAGACAAAAATGGCACTGCAACATTATTAATCCGCCGTATTTAAAGAGGGAATCTATGTGAGTTTTTTTAACAGAAGCTTGTAGGAGTCTAACTGTATCAAATCCAACTGCCATTCTCAAGTCTATAGGAAAAAGACGAATTGTGGAAGATTTTGGACTCTAGCAATAAGGAATTGAGCCTTTATTAATAAGAAAATATCATCAGTTGACCGCATTAGTTCTAAGAGCCGTGAGGAAAAGACAAAGTAGCCGCCAGATATCAGAACAAAATAAATCAGCGCCATCCTTGGATTAATAAGAGGAAGTCGTGAAGATTACTAGAGCTGCCTCTAGAAGTATTTCCGCCATATCATTCAAGGTGGACAAACTGTATAGAACTCGTGATCTTAGAAGGGGCGGTATTGAAGGTTGTTGATATTGGGAGCTCTTTATTATTCTAGCCGCCACCTCTATTTGTCTCTATCACAGCCATAAGGAAATTGAATGCTTTTCATAAGGTGGACATTCTGACGTGGAGTTTTACTTCCATACACATCCTTTGATTATCTCTTATTTGCCATCGTGTGATCTCCAAACTATCACAGCATCCAAGGAAGGCAACGCTTCAGGGAGGAGGACTTGATATATGTATTACTGTCACTGCTATTCAAATTCTGAACATTACCTTGCCGCTGGAGCATAAGGTTAGATCTGTTATTGTATAGTCTTGTTTGTTTAGAAGGTGAATATCTACAAATGACTAGACTGCTCATGACAATGTTATAGTCTGTAATATGTGTCAATCCAATGCAAATTACTGTTACATTGCATCAATGCTGAGTTGTGAATATTGAGAATTAATTGTTACTGAGATAAATTTAAACTATGCATTAAGTGAACAGTGATTGAAAGTTGATGTTATTAGAAGAATCATTCCCATTCAATGCAATATATCAACATGCAAGTAACCATTTGACAAAATGCTTGCATCTATCAAACTGTAAAAATCGAAAACATTTGATCAATCTGGGTAAGGGTCTTTACATAAGTCTTGAATACATACAAGAGGCTTTGGGAAGTTTTCCTTTAAGCCCTAGGGATGTCTAGACATTCTCCCAATGTCCCCAAAAGGGAGACGCATTGGAAATGTCCCCTCTTTGAAGAAGATGTCCTAGGGATGTCTCTTGCTTGGTGGTGGTGGTGGTGGGAGGATGGATGTGAGACACTTCCTAACTATACCCAAGTCTTGAGGACCTCCCCTTTTTTGGAAAGCCACTTTTTTGATGGGGGATGCATCCCCATGGAACACTCATATTCACTCGATCTTTAGACGAAACAAACCCACATGGCAACTATGCTTGGGAGTTATTACATTTGATTGAGAGCTAAAGCCCAATGTGCATAAAGAGTCGATATTTTGAGAAACCATGGTCCTCCCTAGAATGTTTTTTCATTTCCATCTTGGATGTAAAAATGGTCAAAAATTATCCTTTTGCCCTAAGGAGTTCTCCACCATTCCCAAAAGTTTCTAGTTATCTAGGATCCAAGATTTGAGACTTTTGGATCCCAAGATGGCTTCCATGAAGTTATAGGCGTCCTTCCATTTCTTCCAAGGAGAAACTGATTTTCAGTGGATCAGCCATCTTGATGAAGCAACTATTTTCATTTCTAGCAAGAAAATTAGTGCTGCATGTTGGGTTTTTGAATTGTATTAAAGGAAACCTCTTAGTTCAGAGCCATTGGGCTTTGGTTGTGCAGAGGCTTGAGTACTGTTTTGTCCTATTGATACAAGGTAAGTAGGATTGGTAAAACAACAATTCAAAATGGAGAAAGCCCACAGGAAGGATGAGAAAGCTGGAAAGGAATCTAGAGATGCAGTGTTTTTAGAGTGCATGAGGAAGAGGGTTCTAGAGGCTACAAGCTTCTAATATTGGGGTGATGATTGACACCTTAAGTTGTATCTTGTATTTAACATTTGTAAGCCAACCTGCAATCACTTGTCCTATTTGTGGATGAATTGAAGCCATCCTAAAAATTGGTTGATGCTTATAAATCATCTTGTCAGTATGCTTGAGTATTGCAGCTTTGTATTGGATGCCTGTAATTTATATACTTGTGACAGTGCCTATAAGTGTCCCATTTTAAAGACATCTCATCCCTATTGTAGATGCTTGTAAGTTGTAATGGGATTTTGTTTGCACTTGTAAATCCCATTGGAATATTTGATCATTGAATACTCAATCGATGCATGTATCTTGAATCTTGATCTTTTGTGATTTACCCTAGTAAGTTATCCTATAGAAAAACTAGAGTATTGGCAGTGTTGGGCGATGCATGCAATTTTCCCCAATTTTATTGATGGGTGTAAGTTGCCTTACAAATGTTCTTCAAAGTTCAAAGTGATTCACATATTTAAGTCATCCCTATAGTGGTTCATGCTTGTAATTTGTAGTTTGGTGATGATATCATGACATAAGAAGCTAGCTATCAAAAATATTATGTTATTAGTATTGTTGGTATGCTTATGATATGGATTATTCAAGCCATATGCAAAGAAGACATGGTTGGAGTCAATTAACTTACTCATGGTAGCAAACGTCAAGGTATGGCCATCTCAGTTCAGTTCTTATTAAAAAATATTAGTATTGCTTCAGAACTCAAAGGAATAAAAGATAAGAGCAAAAATATTTTACTGCAGATTCAATAACAGAAAAATGGTCTGAATGGCCTTGTAATTAGAACAACTATGTAATGGATGCACATGATATAAAATCTGAGACATGCATAGAGCAGTTATGAAGATGATAAAATGAGTACAGAACATTAGAAAATGATTTAGTTTTGATGAAGTTAACAGGAGTTTCAATATCAAAAATGGTTGCCTCTGTCTCTTCACTGTGTTATCCCCCACAAGCAAATCTGGAGAGAGTCTCAACCACCAAATGTTAAGGTAATACCATGCCCAAGAGAATCTGATTGATGTTCTAGCAGATGCTACAAAATACAATGGAAGCAGAAAAAGCAAGGAGCATGATATCTCCAAAATATAGAAGACAATGATCAGGAACAAGAAGCAACCATAATTCCATGATATGAAGAAATCTAGCCTTAGGTATAATACTACTATGTGTTGGAAATTTGTCAACATGGAAGTATTGACCACCAATTAATCACGAATATGGGAACAATTCTACACTAACAATGCTTTGCACAGTCTCTGAAAGAAGTTAAATGCTAAACAGATTGACAAGACAATCATATTTTGTCACCAATAATGACCTATTGGCAGTTTAAATCACATGAAATTGGGAGCAATGAGCAAACACATAAAATACAATGGTAGAAATATGTGGTAAAAGTTTTTCCTCAAAATTACAAGTCCCTAGGAAGCCAGTCTAAAAAGAAGAAAAAAAAAGAGAACTCATAGAACTTTTCAACCAAACTTATTACATATGACCACATCAACTCACTCCAGCAAAATTGCAGCTGCCTCTTGACATTCAGCTACCCTTGAGTTATATCCTGGTTTGCTTGATAACGCATGCTTCACGCCTGAAAAGGCCAATAATATTTTGTAGGGCTTCAGCTCTTCATTATTACTATTTCCATTGGATATAGGAGGATGTATCAACTTGTAGTCTTTGCTCTGTAGAAGCACCGATAACAGTTATACCTTAATAAATGAGTATGCCTAGGAATATCAATGAAATAAATGCTCTAACAAAGCAACTAAATTGATTGTGAAATATTCATGCAATATTCAAATATCTGCATTTCATAATTTGATAATTACGTACAATATTTGATAAACTTTAGGGCTTCAGCTGTTAATATTATTCTACTGAACTATAATACTACAACAACTCCAAACAATTGTAGCATTGAAGCAACTAATCCCAGCCGTAGAAACTTACAAAAGAACACAAATACTTGCAAGTATATGTGGAAAGGCAGTCAGGGCATGCTGGGTCAAATCGCCATGCTGCGATTTAGTGATTGAGATGGTATGTAGATATGTGTAAGACCTGGATTCAGATTCCAGAGTGTGCAGATCCTTTAATTCAATTTCGAAGTTTGGCTCAAAAGGAATTTCCAGAAAATGAAACTGGGCTCTAATAGCTCTCTTGCTGGGATTTAAATAAAAAAAAGGAGAGTTTGGATCATATCAAGGAACAATTGATAAATATTTCAGAAAACAAAAAAATGACCAAGAATATTTCCTGTCAGAAAAAGATCACAATCAAACAGTCTCTATTTTCCTGACATGCTGTTTGAACTTTAAATGAGTTATTCTATACTAGCCAGGCTATAACAAGCAGTCAGTATCCACATTAGAGTGTTCTCCATGTGTTTCATTAACTGCCTTCAGCTTATATGTTGCAGCTCAAAAATTGGCAATTTAAAGTGTCAAAATGCAATTTGTTTCCTAAAACATTTTTGAAGAGATCCATAATGGCATTATTGAATGGAATAGAGCCTTACGGTTACTAAAAATCCCCAAAACTGGACAGTGATGCCCCTTAAAAAGATTTAGAAAGTGTTGGCCTATATGGGGCATGTTATGGATAATTGATAGATTAGACCAACTTAACCAACCTTGGTTAAGGTAATTGGGCATTTGTAATCATTATGTTCTACTTAAATGTATGGAAAGCTCCCCAAAACACATTCACGTTGTCCTCTCTCATCAATGGCATATTAATAGTTGCATAGCAATGAGAATCAGATCTGTTACAGTGGAAGCTTAGGGGTATAAGCTTTGTTATGGGGTTTTGTAAAAACCCTGACCAAACTTGAACTGGTTGAGACCGTGTTTTGATCTTGTTCTGGGTTCTGACTGGGTTTACTGTTTACCTACAGTCCTGTCCCAGGCCACTGAATTTGACCTGGGTGTGTTTGAACATAACCAGGCAGAATCCAAAGGCCCTGGGCGATCCCAACGAGAATCTGCTTGGGACTCAAAAAAATTAATGAAAAAAGCATAAAAATAAAAAACCCTAAGCCTAACTAACAACTTTCTTAGTTTTGATTGAGGATGAGGGGCATGAAGCTAGTATTCACTGTCATTTGCATGGCACAGCTAGTGGGAGTGGCACTGGCACTGCTAATCCTTCGAATGAACCAGCTGATGATGTTGATGCTTTCAATGAAAATAAATATGATGACTTCTAGTAATTTTACATGTGCAGATGCACTATAATCAGCCGTGTTATGTATATAATTTTGTGCAAATATATATATATATAACAGCCAAACCCAGGGAAAAAAATGAGAAATCCCCAAATCCAAACCCTAACGAGCAACATAGGGTATAAATATAGTGACATAGGATTTCAAGTCATTACTTGTATGGAATGCTCCCACAATACTTCTAAGTTCTAGGTCACTTTAGCTTCCCAAAGAAGGATGATGCAACCACAATTACAGGGACTTGTTGGAAACTCACTGGAATCAGCAAGTCCTAAAGCTAGACAAGTCCCAAAGGCTCGAACTTGGTTCTAGGTGAGTCTACTCAGATTCATCAAGCCTTGAGCCTTAGACTTGACCATTAGAACAAAGGTAGAAAAATCGGAAAAAGAACAAAGGAAAAGGGAAAAAAAATGAAAAAAACTAAAACCTAAAACCTTAAAAATGACCTACATTGCTTCTAAATGCTATTCATTTCATTGGCAGGTGCAAACAAGAGCATCTTAAGCTAAAATACAATCCATTGAAGCAAAAACAAGCAAACATAGTTAGGACCTAATTACTACTCTATGGCTTCAACACTCACATATTTTCACAGGTTTGAAGTGTACTCTTAGAGCTTTGTCAAAAGCAATTAAATTATGAAAAATGGCATGCAGCATAAAGGTCAATGTGGACTTGACCTCGCTAGGGGTTACCAACCCCAAACCCCTACTTTATTTTTAAAAAGGAAAAAATAAAATCATTTTGGGCCATAGCAAATGAAAAAGCAACATTTCTTTATTCTCTTATATCTCAATTTTTTCCCAATTAAATCCCTAAGAATTAAATTACATTTGTTCTTTGGCTTGCCAAGTCAATCTCAATCCATATAATGCTACTATGGCTGTATAGCATTGCAAAATTGTTTGACATACAAGCGCAAGAACCAACATAGAGTTAGTGATGTTGAGCCGAGTTTTATAGGCTCCTCTCTACCATAGTTCATGACTCCATGCGATTTTTTAATTTCATTCCATGGATATCATAATCCATGAGTTTTGTACACCTAAAACACTCGAGAATGTTTATGTATTTATAAATGTTGTTTCATTCAACTCAAATCTTCTTTTGTACTCATTTGATTGATGTATACTTGTGTATGTGATCAAAGTAGCTTCTAATTGATAAATTTATTATGTCTTTAAAGTTGGTTTTGCTAAAATGTAAGGTTCATCTTTTGTAATAAAGTCACCATAATGACTTCGTAGTGTGTAATAAGGTTAGCTATTATTAGCATTTAGAATCTTGGACATGTGTCATGTTTATTTATTGTTGGTTACATCTCTCAAACTCTATATAAGGAGACAAACCTCTTCGTAATAGAAACTCCAATATTTTCTAATATATTATAACTCTTTTCTTAATATGGTATTAGTGCCATTGTTTGATTAAGTCAAGAAGTTGGATCTTGCAAAATCTAGTTGCTAGGGCTTTTTGTGTAGAAAAGCATAAGGCATTTTTGTGAGTATCAATAGAGCACCAAAAATCACAAGAATCCCAATCTAAAGGTAATCATGGGTCATTTAACAATGGTTGCAACAATGGTGAAAGCATGTTTTAGAACATAGGAAAAGATTTCAAAGGATCACTAGTCATGAAAGTCTTGAAAAGTGGGTTGGGTTGCATTGCAAAAAGTGAGGGCACACAAAGGAGAAATCGTGGATTGCAAGGTAGAAATGTCATTAAAATTCCAATTGTGGTCATAGGTTTCACATAAAGGTTACATAGTCATGGGCTTGATTTTAGTGGTGATCATAGTCAACATAGAAAAAGGGTGACATAGCTAGGGCATGACATTTCCAATTGTGGTTGTTTACAGTATTTTCTTTTTCTTCAAGGGTTTCAAATTTAAGTACCAAATTTTTTCAACTTTGAAAAAGAGTTTTTCAAATATTTCTTCTGTGGGTGAGAAATTTTCAAGAACTTTTTTTTTTGGAAAAGGTTCTTTTTTTATGTATTTCTTTTCCAAGCATTGAAATTTCATTAGAAAAGTATTTTAGCCTCAACTTCCACCCTTGGAAAGTAAAAACTAGATGCAATTGATAAACAAGAATTTGTGAGGAATAGTAAATGGAAATGAGAAACCACCTACAAATGTAAATAAATTACTAGTTGGGTAGAGAAAATATGATAAATCCAATGAAATTTTTGGTCTTACTATCTCTAATTCTAAGTTGAATCATGTGAATTTGGAAAAATCGTCCAAGAAACTCTAGGATAATTTGAATAAACAATTTGGAGCAAAAGTAGTTAATGAAAAGTTTTCTCAAAAGCTTTAGCCATTCGCATTTCAAGATGGATTATGGAATCATTATGTCTAGCCGCATAAGCAACTTGAGGTCTCTCATTAGACAAATAGAAAAAGTCAATGCTACAGTAGATGAGAGATGCAAAAGCCATTTTGTTAAACAGCTTGCCTTCCAAAATACAACAATGTGATTTTTAATCTTAGTTATACACATTTTCAGACTAGAAGATATGATTTCAACTCTCCTAGCTAAAGAAAAGAGAACAATCGTAGGAGATATAGAACGTGATCCTAACATTGGAGAGCATTACACTCAAGAAGCAATCATAGAAGATCAAATAAAAACAAAAGAGAGATTGACTATTATTTTTGCAAGAAAGGAGATCATACCTCCTAGAACTGTAGAGTTCGAGCCAATGATACTCTTAAGGGAAAGCTCAAATACAAACTAAATGAAGCTAATATAAATCATTGAAGATTCACGAGATGTTAACGGTGGTGAAGAATCCATTGATGAAGAATATGTATTTTAAGAAGCCCACACTTTGAAGATAGAAAGGGATCTAGTGTAGATGAAACTCAACATGGATGTGTTGGTTACGTTTTATCATCCACCAAACACATAGAATAAAATGTCCAAAGACACTCTATCCTCTCTTGAACAAAGTCACCGCGTATGCTAAGATTGCGAGAAGATCATATGGCGACTCCAAGGTTTCTTTCGTCAGGTCATGACATGTGGATAAGCTCAATGGGCGTTGTGATTTGCTGGTAATACACAAAGGGACTTACGCTAGGAAATTTCTTACAAGTTTGGGACTTAGACGGATTTATAATTAAAGGCTTCTTCGGTTGGGACTTTCAATTTGGATCTCAAAAAAAAGGCAAAAAGATAAGGGTTTGGAGGGTCTAATCTATGCCTAGGAATTCAAGAGACAATAAAAATCAAGTGAAACGGGTAACCACGCTTTGTTTCGCCTCCCTGGGACAACTACACAAAGTGGGTGCAATCTTCAAAGGGTGTGATTATAATTTTCAAGCCTCAAATAAGACCGAAGTTAAGCATCCACAATCACAAGCTCAGGCTAACTTTACGCATCGAATGAAAATCATCCATCCGAAGAAAGTATGAGCAATATTTCACCATTCAATCTATACGATCAATCTCATATTCACTTAACAAACATTCAAAGCAAATTCTACTTAATTGTAATCTAATTCTAATCTATGGTAGAAGAAGTTATGCAAGCTTGCTCACTACTTGACAATAAAAGTGATTCAAAGCAAATCATGCATAAGAGCTTTTATTATCGGAAATAGTCTAATGCAACAATTTCATACACTGTCTCCACACAAATGAAAGTGACAGATCACAAGTTTAAATAGAGTTTTCAAGATCAAATGAAAGGCCAAGATTAATACAACTCAACCCTAATTAGGGTTGCCCAAAATAACATCAGTTAACAACCAGTAAACAAGCAGTGAGGTGGTAGTTGGAGCTATCTTCAAGGGAAGGGGTCCCTATCCTCTTGGGCGGCATTGTGCTCAACGAATCTGGACACGATTGTGACAACTTCCTCCATCGTGACTGGCAGCAACATGCTTATCCTGAATTCAAGTCCATCCAAATCCTCAGCACATTTGGCGAAGGTGCTCTCCCAATTCGCTTCCTGTCTCACAAAATCATCTCGGATGGACAAGAGGTTCGCCACTTTGGTGAAATCCTGTCTTAGAATTGATCTAGTAGTAGAGAAGAAAACTTCCTAAACCTTATGCTTCAACCTTTCCAGTTGCATATCGTTTTCCCGGACAATCTCTCTGTCAAACACATCTGCAGCTATCATATAAATCTTCCTTCGGATTTCTTTAACTTGCTCCTCAACTCTGAGCCCATATGCCTTTGCCTTCTCTAGAACCTCGCTCCATATTGTCACTGCCTAAAACCAATGATGAAAATCATAAGCTGCTCCCGCAGCAATCACCTTTCCCTCGACCAATTCTTCCTTTGGAATGCCCCTCAATACTCTGAGGCATGGAATGAGCCTCTCCTAAATATCTAGGAGGTTGTCCCAAGCTTCCGCCATGTTAGCCAATCTAGAAAGGAAAGAAGAAGTCTGTCCGTAAGCAAGCATCAATCTCTTCATGAACAAAGCCGCTTTCGTGCCCTTGCTTGCCATCCATTCCTGGGCCTCCTTGGTCGTGACCATCCCTTCTTCCACATCCTTGGCCATCTCCTACGAGGAATTGAGAAGAGGAGGAGCTGCAGCATCACTCTGATTGAGTGGTTGGGTCAGATGCCGTATATACTCCTTCAGGCGCTTGACCTCCCTTTTGTACTCTTTCTTTTTCGTCACTTCCTTTTCCAATCTCGCCTTGAGAGTTGAGATAGAGTTATCTAGTTATTCTACCTCTTGGCCTTTTGTTGTTGGGCCAAGGTCTATAGTGGTTATGGCGTATTCCTAAGGAGTGATCTCATCTTGTGCTTTATCCACTATTGGTACTGCGATTTGTATGGAACGGCCGCCAACTTCGTCCCTCTAGATCGTGGAAAACTTCTTGGTAGGTTTCTTAGTAGCAACTGGTTCCAACCTTGCCAAGAAATCCGTAGTATCATCTTCTTCTTGGGCCTCAATTGGTGCCTGAATTTTCATCCTCTCCTTTAGCCAATCCGGAATGGTAGGCTGCTCGATACTATCTTCCTCCTAAACGTTCCCTTCATTTGGAGTATCCAAGACTCCTCTGAGGGCGGAAATCATTCCCTCTTCGAAGTCATCATTTTGGACTTCCATTTCATTATTCGAACCCAATACTTCTGTGCCCATAGGAGATGGGGGCTCATCATCATCCAACTGGATCGGTTCATTTTCCTTTTCCTGAACTATAGAACGTCTCATCATCTTGGCCAAGGATTTGTTTGCGGTAGCCACCAGCTCATCAATATTTCTAGACGCCGTGGAACGAGATGGCTCCATCTTCTGTCGCTTTGGAGTAGGTTCTATGCTTGCAACTACTTATTTCCTCTTCTTGCCAATATCAATCAAATCATCATTGTGGGACGCGCCGGCATTGGAGGAGTATGACTCTGTCTCACTCAGTAAATCATACGTGAGCGTTATTCTTTTCTGCCTCAACTCCTGGACCTGATGGTCGACCCACCACTGAGAATACTTAATCACTGGTCTCATCAATGTCGCCAAATCTAAATGCTCAAGCTCTAACCACTTCACGGAAGGAAGAGGTTGACTCTCATCGAAGCTCGGTTGGACATAATTTCCATTGTCCTGCAACTAATCGGGCACCTAGAAAAGTTCGGTTGCCCTCATAAAGTCCACCGACACTCTAGACCATAATCTTCTCCTAACTTCATATTCATCCGCAGCGTTTCGCCCAGAAATCCTCCAAGTCTACTCTGTGTTTGTATCTTCTCCCATCCACGGTCCGATGTGATGATGCGGGTCAAAATTGGCCCTAAACCTATAAGTTGTGAATGGGTACCATTGAATTTCTAGCTTAGCGCTCTCAGCTGCTTGTGCTGACGGACACGACTCTAACATATTCCCAATAAAGAATGGGAAAGTAATAGCCGCCTTCTTACTTGGCCTTTGGATGTTTTGATAATCTTCCAGTTGTCTCAGGACTTCAAGCAAAATCATCCAATTTGTTGGATAGATAGGCAGCTTGTAAGGATTTCCAATGAATCCTTGGATCCTAACATACATAAATTTGGGAAACTTGATAAACCAAGATCCATATCTATTGATCAAGCTCTTTGCTTCGTGATTCAGCCTTTGATGCGTTCCTCCTTGAAGTATTCTTGTGATATACATTAGTAAAGCATCGTGCACCCGCCTGAAATGAGATTTCTACCTGAGTTGAAGTTGTGGGTAGCAATCATAAGACTTGAGTTCATTCTCCCCATTGCCAACTTTGCCTTTGCAAATCAGTCCTCAGTATCTATATGTTCTGGCCAACAAATAGACAATGTACAAGCCCATATGAAAAGACTTGGTCTTTTCCAAATTGGTCAGTTGCTCGTGAAGATTGTCGCTTATCATTCAGGACCAGTTGAACATCTTCACGCCAAAAGTGATTTCATCTATAAAATAATACATCCACGTCTCAAAATATGCACCTTGCAGATTGTCGGCTATCTTATTCAACATCAGAATGATATCTCCATAATCCTCTTTAAAATCTGTCCAGTGCAGCTTCTTAGGCATCTTCTTTGTGGATGGTCTAGGCTTCTCCAGCCATGCCTTATTAACATTTGTGGTGCACAATTCAGAATGGCTATCATACAATCTCTTGGCATCCTCCTTGGTTTTGTAGATGGTCCAGTGATGTGTTGGGATGCCGAACGCCTCCTGAATTGCCACTTCGCCAAGGTGAGCTAGAATCCTTCCGTCAGGTGCAACAATTTGTCTTTCCTGAGCATTGTAATGGATGGCACATTCTACCATCAACTTGACACAGTCTACTGCAGGCGGGAATCTGACTGCTTGGAAAATTCCATTCCTCACCATCCGTTTGGCGATTGGTGTTAGTAATCTAGCATGTCCATATACTCTCTTTTTGAACTCCACGAAGTCTACATGTCCTAGATTAGTATCTGTGACATTTTTCCATTTGGAATTTATCTTTGACTCTCGTTGTACCCCTTTATTGGTGAACTTCATCGGCACCTTCTTTGATGGTTCTCCTGCCGTGGTCATTAACCTGCAGTAAAAACACTAACATTAATACGGAGACTTTAAAATATAATTTATTCCCATGCCTTGTATTCAAAAATTTTACTTTCAACTTATTAAAACATTAATTTTTTGCGAAAAAGCAAGCTGGAAGTAAATGAATTTGATTGAAATTTAGCTAGAATGAAAAAAGACAGAAGGAGAATTGATGAATTTAGCCAACCGAACTCCAAACCTCAGGAAAAATCCTCTAGCTGCGAATCAGATTCAAATTTCGAGAATTGACTCAAAAATCAAATGACAAAGTGCGCCAGTCTTGCTGAGAAGTTCGACTTTCAGCCAATAAATTCTTCACTTCTTTCAAAAATTTCTTCAGCAATAAAAATTATTCCTTCCTATGAGAAAATCGATCTTGCCTGCAGAAGAATTGATCGTGTCTCAGCTTTCTTACAATTTCAAGAGATTAACTTCTCTTCAGCTGAGTCTGTGAAAAATGAGTTGCTGAAACTCATTATAATGCTAAAGAATTCGATTTGTTTTAGCAACTGCATCTTTTTCTCTCGATTTCAATTTGTTTTCTCCTCTTCAAACAGGCAAGTTTCCATTCTTTTTCAAAAAAACTCCATGGCGAGCTTATCCAGGCAAATCTCTTTGATTTTCCAAAATTCAATTTTTTGTTGGATGTTTATCTTTGATTTTCAAAATTTTGAAAAAAAACATTAAATGTCCAATTAAATTCAATTTTTTTCAAGTTTTAATTCATGGCGAATTTAATTTTGCTCATGGATTTTCTCTTTTTCGGCGTAATTTATTTTCTTCCAATACATCTCTGGCGATTTTTTTTTTGTTTTTGTCCAAGGCATTTTATACTTCTAAGCGTTGGAAATAAATTGTTAAAATATTTAATTTATTTCCAACACGTTCATTTTTGACCCATGGCTATTTTAATTTTTTCCTTGGCTAAATATTTATTTTCCAAGTTATTTCAATTTTCATCTAGCCACATTGAAATTTTAGCCATCTTGCCAACAAATATTATGCCAGATCCTTATTTTCTTCTACCATGGTAGACTTCAAATTGTGTCGGGCACATTTTCTCATGCCGAAATCAAATTTTTCTCTTGCTTGGATGATTTTCTCTGGGCAAAGTCAGACTTTACCACGTGTTTGGACATTTTTCCTAGGAAAAATTCCATAATACTTAGACAAAATTTCAACCTTTTGGCCTAGGGCGAACTTTCTAACTTCTCTGCCATATGCATTTTTGTTACACCCCGAATTCTATAGCTAATATTTCATAGGGCAAATTGATTGTAACAGATGAATCAATATGATGAATAAAACAATGATGTTCTTGTTATCAATAATGGTGTTCAGTTTAAATGATGGTTTCATTTGATTGTTACTTCTATTGATTTAATTTTTGATTAAATGTTGCATACAATTATGGAATAAAGTTATTCTAACTTGTGAGATGTTTTTACCTTGTTATGAGCATATGACTGCCGATGTCATGTCATGGTGTGCAGGTATGAAGACTGTTCCTCCGAACAGAGGAGAGACATCATTCGGGGAGGAACTTGGTCAGGGAAACAGTAATGATTACCAAATTGAGCATACACACACATCAGTACAGGTTCTGAGAAACCGAGTCAATTATGTTGGTCTAGATAAGTCATCCTTAGGCTTGGAGTTATGTTTACTTCTTTGTGCTTTGAAAAGTGATGATTACTTATTTGTCTGACTTACTGTGCTTTGACCTTAGTGTGGAAAACGTGAATGGTTATATGTGAATAGGTCAAGTGAGTATGTGTATACATGTATATTATGTACACGTATCCATATGTATATACATATCGATACATATGTATGATCGGAAGATGGATATGCCCATACGTACGTATTGACATGGTATACATACACATGTGTACACTGTATATATATATATATACATACCCACGTTACCTACTGCCTGTGAATAGTGATATTAATTATATTATTTAATATTACCTAGGAATTCACATATACAAATACTAACACATACACGTATATTTAATAATTAAATAAGTATACGTGTAAATAAAATATATATATATATTTAATAATATATAAATATATATTTATATTGTAGTTTTACTTGGAAATATATATATGTATACTCGTAAATATATTTAAATATTAATATTTAAATATACAAAAGCATATATATATTTAAGTAAATAAATCTACAATAAAGATATATATAAATATATATTTATAAATATATATATTAAGTTATATAAATTTATGAATTTTATATTACCATGGGTAAAATTGTAATCAGGGCATAGTAAATTTTTTATTAAAGACTTTGGAAATATTTGATTTTTAATTCAAAATAAGAAATCGATACATGGTAATGATAGCTTTGTTTTGAAGTCAAGATTAAATATTTTGTTTTTGAACTATAGGAAATCAAAATATTGAGAGAGTTAAACTTTTGAAATATAAAATACTTCATAGTGTAAAATCGAAATATAATTTAAAAGGAAAAATCTGAAGGAAGTTTTTCCTGTGAAATGGCAGATGAAGGAAAAACGCAAAAAAGTCAGGGAGAAAAACTCAAACCCAACTGGAAATGGGCGATGCAACAAGAGAAGGGATGAGGTGTAAGGAGTCTTACCTTGACCAATTCACAAAATGGTGAGTCATTACCTCATGGGCGCCTTAACAGATGAGTTCATGTAGGTGGTGTTTTACCTTTCTGAGTTGAATTATTCATGATTTGCTGGCTCAAAAGGAAGTCGATTCACCTCCATTTTTGATGATTAACGGTTTAGAAACCCGCCAAGTATCATTTTGACTATTTCTGGGCACTTTGCTGTCAATCCACATGCCTCCATTAGTGGAATCCGTTGCATTTTGGGCTTATATATACACGCCCTTCCATTCATTGTAAAAACACTTTAAACAATCTAAGTTTAGTATTTTTATTGAAATCCCATATCCATTTCGTTGTATTGCTTGTATTTTCTGTATTGCTGAGTTTGAAAAATACACTGAATTTTTACCAGCATTTACCAGTTATAGTGATTATATCATTTTGAGCTCAGAGTGAGGTATTTGTGAATTAGAATTTAGTGGTGGAAGCATGTTTGAGAGAAGAGATATAGGAGTTCATTATAGAGTGAAACACTATCACAAAGAAGCCATTTTTAGTTGGAATTCTGGAAGCTTATTTGAAGGAGAGTCTGGAAGAGCAATTCTGGAAGGAGAAGCTTTAAAATCAGGCATGAATCCTCCTATTTTATAACTTTTATTGAAGTGTGTTGGCGTTTAAATTAGCACCTCTGGAGTGCTGATTGTAAACGTTCAGCTATTTCAAATGTTTTTGCAACACTTCTTCGTTATTTAAAGAGGAGAAGTCCCTCTCTGCTGGGAGCAATGCGTAGGGAAGGGAAATGTTAACTAAGTTCCTATCTTTTTTTATGCTTCAGCGGCAGGACACAAGGGTGCATAAACACAATGCGCCGTAGCTAAGCTTTTCTCTGGTTTCTGCAGATCTTAACTACGACTAACTAGCTTCTATCTATCCAATACCTTCAAGATGAACAGAGCATGAGTGTAAAGGAGCGGGAATGGAATGGTTGGATCACTTGAATTCGCCGTCTCCAGAGGATATGACCGAGGCTCTGAACTCTCGGGTATACACCGGGATAAGGTTGGTACAAGTAAACACTCTACACGGTAAACTAGATCTGAGATCTGCCAAGGAGGAGGGACTCCTATCCGAGGTATGAGCTTTAAGAAATAGTTCACTAGAAACAACAGAAATCACGATGCCTTGGCCAACGAGCTTGCTAAGGAGGAGGGACTCCTATCCGAAGTATAGCTGGGAAGTCAATACATTAAACAACATCAAACGATAACTGTCAATAACAAGTATCCAAGGAGGAGGGACTCCTATCCGAGGAGGGAAATGAGACAACAAGCTATTAAACACAAGACGTAGACATAACTCAAACAAGATGACCAAAGTGTAAGCGCCTTCTGATATTCCTCTTCAATGTTTCATCAACGAATTACAAAAGTTGGGAGAGCAAAGGCACGAAATCATGCACAATTACAATCAACCAACGAACTCTCATCCAAGAGTGAACAAATATTCGCTTTCAAAGCTTGTTGGCAACAATGGCGCAGCAATTTTGCTTAGCAAGTAAAGGTTAAACAAATAATGAGCCCAAGGCTCTTATTTATAGAACTCAAAGGAGTGGGCAACCCCAAAATCTCCTTGAGTTAACAATGAGTTCTTGCCAATCAATTAGCAAGATTTTATTCCTAAAAAGGGGGAACAAGCAGTTAACTGGAAAACTAGTTCAGTTAACTGAAAGTCAACAAAGAGTCAACTGAAAACTACTTCAGTTGACTGAAAGCAAACTAAAGGTGAACTTAAATGTAAAGTCTCCCTCCAGAATAGACATCCACATTTAGTGGAGATCTAAGATCCACAAATCGTGGAAGTCAATTAGACATCCTTAATTAGTGGGATCTGACAATGCATGATTCAAGGAAAGTGGAGTTAAACTTGGAAAGAAGTATCAAGTTAACTCCAACTACATTTAATAGCACCTTGAGTTGACTTGGAAAGAAGCATCAAGTCAACTCAAGTCTCATGAATGCCACTTGGAGGGTGTATGGCGTCATTTTCTGGTGCATTTATAGCTCGCCATTAATCAACAGTGTCTCTATCCATTGGTTGACTTCATCAGCTTCTGGGGAGTTAATGCTCCGTAGAATGATGACGTGGCGTCGAAGCATGATCTCACCCGTTGTGAGCTGATTTCCGAAGTCAATGCATTGAGATGCTGCCTCTTCTAACTTGGTTGATAAAGCTGCTACCTTAGCCAGCTTGCAACCTTCTGGATCATCAAGAAAGGTACTGTGGATGACATCTCTGAACTGGTTCTGTACAGTCACCAACTCGACATATTCTCCTCCTTCACGCTGATATTCCATGCAAGGGAAAGATATTACCAACATTCTTGCGAAGTTGATAATAGTGGCAACCACCCTTCTGTAATCAATCATCTCTACTGAATGAGCGTCGTAGGCTTTCACCTTGTATGCTAGTTGTTCCTTCCAAGCAAAAAGATGTTGCTTGTTTTCCTCAGAGTATACTGATTGATAAGCTAATTGCAAATCTGCAATTGTACTTTCGTCTTCAAGCCTCTTTTCTGCAATCCTTTGTTCTGATTGCTGGATCTCCACACGAAGCTCATGTGCTCTATCCCGTAACTGGTATAGGTTTGCCAGTACGCATCTTCCCTTGAGAACAAACTCTTCCACCTGATTCCTCAAGTGTTTGCCGAATGTTAACAATTGCCGATGATTTTGTTCGGCGGGGAGATCTAGTAGTCCTGCTGGGAGGGCTGAGACGTTTGGTGTGCCATGTACCAAGCTGGTTATGTAAGATTTCAGCTTCTGATTTTCAGCCTTTAAGGCTGCCTTTTCCTTACCATCCTTTGCCATCCTTTCTTGCACGCTCACCGAAGCTATTCCGAGAAGGTCGGCCTCCACCTGTCTTGTAGTCTTCCCGAGGTTAAGTTGAGACAAAGTGTAGTCTTCTACTCGGACCTCGTGTATGCTTTTCTCTACTGGTGGGGCGGCGGTCTCTATGATGATCTCATACTCTGCATTCCTTTCTATGTGAACTTGCTTCTTCAACTTCTTCGCCGACGTGTCTTGTGGGACGTGGTCGAATTCGGTAAAGTCAAGCTCATATGAGGGTTTCTCCCTCTTCCTTCCTAGGAAGCTTTCGAGCCAAATAGAATCTCGGCGAACTTCACTAGGAGGGACGTGAGGCCCTTGAACGCTAGATGTGTGAGACTGTGCTGGAGCAATGTCTCTCGGTGGCGAATCCAAGTCGATGAGGACTTGTGAAGGTTAGACACCTGGTGATGTGGTGGCTCGCTTCCATAATGTGCACCGCTTCACGTCAAGGCTTCATCACAAGCGTTTCAGCTCAATCGGTTCTTCAAACAAACCACCGGTTCCTCTGATAACTCATCAATCGTGGATAGCGCCTCTACTCTTTGTTCTGGGGAAGCAGTACCCATGATTATGTCAGGACTATGTGTGGCTTTCTCCACTGGTGTCCTCTGTGTTCTAGGTTTGGACATCCTCATCCCTCGGGGAGGATTGCACCATTGTTTCTGTCTAGGTTTCCTTCTTGAAGTGGAAGGTGGTGTAGACTGAACCTGTGGCGGCTCTGTTCTCTCTGGTATCACCTTCCTAGACTTCTTGCTGTCGAGATAGAGTTGGCTATTTCTAACCCCTCTACTCGTTCTTTCTTCTATAGATGTGTCTTCTTTGGCATACCAATCCACTCTCGGGAGTGATTGAGAGTCAACTGAATCTGCGAAGAATGAGGGGAGAATGACTTCTCCTTCATCATCTGACAGGCCCTCAATGTCTGCTGACATGAAATCAGCAATCTGTGGGAGTCTGAATCTGCTGTAATTCCTTCTTCGCACTTCATACTCGTCTTTACAATTCACCCAATAATCTTCCAAAGAAGACTTATGTGACGAGTGTTGCTCAAGGTGTGCTGCATAGAGTCCTCTGGGATCATAAGATCTTCTATCAATGAGATATTTGAGGTTAAACCTCCTTGTTTCTTGACCCATCATCTTTGCATCCGCCGCGAATCCACATCTATATAGTCCCATTTCAACGGGAAAGTTAACAGCTGTCTTCCTCTTCAAGCGCAAGTGGACATGAACCTCGGACAACTGTCTCAGGAACTCCATGAAAACTACCCTATCTGAAGGGTGTCTTGGTAACATGGCGGGGTGGCCAATGTAGCCATACACGCGTATGTAGGAGAATGTAGGAAATTGGATGAACCAATCTGCCCAATCCGCCATTGCCTCTCTGGCTGTCTGCAAAATACGCACGTGCATCTCATGGTTAAGCTCACGAACTATGTGCATGGTGAAGTGATCACTTGTCTTCTTGAAGTGCCTTTCCGCTTGAGTAAACCCCCAAGACGGTGGAAATACCTCGCGGAACCTTTCTCGCATACACCTAAGGTCTCTTACATTGTTCAATAACTCAAATCGCCTTGAAGGCTATTAGGGTATACTAGTTAGAGCACATGTGGAACTCTAAGGAGCTTCCCGATACCCAGTAGATTTGTCTAAGTGGGAGTGTGTCATCGACAAAGTGGCCCGTACCACAATATTCCCTTCCGCCAATGATTTTGGCCATTTATGACATATACATCCATGGATGGAATTGACGACCATCCTTTCTCCAAAGATTCTATTGGTAGAGGATTAGCAGTTCGCACTCATCTTTGCATTCTCGTCTCCAACGGTTGTAAGTTTGCCTTTAGTCACTTTTGTAGCCATATTTTCGCCATAATCCTTTGACATTTGTCCTTAGCTGTATCAAATGCTTTCTCACATTCCGTCAATGATATGACTTTGCTGTTAGGATGTGAGGGAATATCAAAACATCTTTCGATATCCTGAGGCTTTAAGCTGCAAACAATTCTTCCATCTGCTGCTCTGATTTCTCTGGTGGTAGGGTTGTAATGCTTGATACAAGCGATTACGAGCTCTACGCTTTGTAGTGTGATGGGAATTGATGCAGCTTGCAGCAATCCGGATTCTTCGATATTCTGCAAGGTTATTTGGTTCATGCCTTCTAGCTGCTCCAAATCGACCACTGGATTTACTTGGTGCATTTAGTCAACCGCTTTCGTGTAATCGCGGAGTAAGACCGCCTTGGGTCTCAGATTAAAATCCGGAAAATCGGGATTCCCTCAAAAACTTGAAGATTGATCGTAGTTTGACCTAGTTCGCATGATTTTCTGGAAACCCTTAAAAATAATAGCTCGGCCGGTAGCAAGTATTTTTCCTCGAAAAATCTGCCATGGTTTTGTTCGCCCTTCAACAGTCAACAAAACCCAATTTGACTCAAACTTTTTCGAAAAAACCCCCAAAAATAGGGGCAGCAAGTTTGCTGATTTTGTAAAATTTGTTGAGATGGGTTTCTCTGGAAAATGATGCTGAATCTACCCAGGTGATCTGATCTGATGTAGCCTGTTGCTTTTTCTGTCAGATGCAAGAAAACCTAAGACAAGAAGAGAGGAAAAAGACAGAAGATGGATTGGAAGTTTTATCTGATCTTCTTGAAAAATCTGTCTCTGGTCCAATCCTCAAAAATAGCAACCCTTTCCTGCTTCAGATCTGCAATAAAAATGAAGAACGGACGAAAACCTCTTTCAGATCTTCAATGGCGTCCTTTGAGAGCTTTGTGGCTGTTTTTGTCTTTCAACCTGCAATGAAACAATGAAATGGACGCCTTCACCTTGAATATATATGTTTGGGCTTCAGATCCACAAATTTGGGGACCTAACACAAGCTCAAAAGGTGATTTGAGTTTGATCTAAAGTTAAAAAGGTGATTTCCACCAATCGTGGAGCGTTTTAGCCAACTTTAACTCAAAAAGCTTTTGACTTTAGTCAACAAATGACCTTTGACTTCTTTTAGGTGTCCCTTTTCATCTTTTGCAAGTTTTTAGTATTTTCTCTCCTGAAAACCCCCTGTTTGATCCTGAATCTGGCGTTGTCTGTTGATCTTGAGACGCCACTTTTAATAATACTTCCTCCACCGCGCAGCCGAATCCATACTTTGCTAGAAAGAAGTGCCTCGAGACCGTGATGATAAATACAATCGAAGCTTAGGGTTCCAGCATCAGCTTTCCCAAGAAAAGGCGCTACGCCTTAGCGGGGATTTTTCAGCCTTCGCTCTTCAACAAACGACTCCTCGCGGCCTCGGACCGGATTTCCTCGCTGATCTGAGAGTCAAATGTTTTCACTCTGATGTTTCATCGTGCACCCAGCCCGCTCGCTTAAGAATCGACTGCCTTCGGAACTGATCTCAAATTAGGGTTTCTTGATCCAAGGGCCTTGAAAAGGGCGCTTTTGCCTTTTAGCTGGATTATTTTTATCTGACAAGTTGCCTACTTTGATTCAGATTATCCGTTGACTGTTCTGTCAGGTATTGATGCTTGCAGTTGCGTTTCCGAGATTTGCTTGAGCTGAGAATGTTATCTAAGGAAGCCTTTTGTCATTGGTCAGCATCTGGGAGTCCAAAAGAAAGGGCGCCTTTCTTTAAGAAAGGCTCTTTTTCTTGCAACTTTGTCGTTTACCTGTGATTTCCTGATAATCCCTCAACTGACTCTTTTTGCTTCGTCAGCAGCTGCTAATGATCCATTCATCAGATGATCTGGATGTTTGTTTCACTGTTGAGCCAGCAACCAAACGTTGAGAATGACTGCTTCGGATGATCTTACTGACTTTGTTTGACCTTCAAAGACCATGGGCGCCCCTGCTTGAAGAAGGCGCCTTTTCCATATGTGAGCAATCTCCCCTTCGTAACATCTCCAGAGTTAGTCAAATTTCAACCTTTTTCGTTTTCAGGAATCTCCCTCATCGAACAGCATCTTTTTCGACCTTTTCCGCCATGGTTGTGTCGTTGAAGCTTTTGAAGCTTAGCTTTCAGCACCTGGTACTGGCCAATCTGCCATTAATGGCTGTGGAGCTCCTAACTTCGTTCCTGAAAAATAGAAATAGACCCACCAGAGTAAAACTTATCTTTTGATGATTTTGACTTGACCAATGCGATCGTGAGGCCTTTTAAGCCTATCAAAATCATTTTCGGTCATTTCTGGGAAGGTCCTATTTTCGGGGGATTTCCCTGAAAATAGGGGAAAAAACCCTAATTTTCAAAATTTCAGAATTTTGCACGTGTGTTCCTTGACAGAAACCCACCAAGATTCTATGATTGGTTTGACCTAAAACTGACTCAATATGGCATTTTGACAAGATTTAGCTCAAATTACACAAAACGCCAATTTTTTTTATTTGGGGTATAACATAGGCTCCGTCTGGTGACCATGTTGGATACCTACGACATAGGAGAACCGAGAATCTCAAGTTTCGTAGACCAGTATATATAATCAGTTGGGTAACGGAGTCAGGACTTTGGTTCCATACATACCTAAAAATAGAGTTCACCTTATTTATTGGGTTCCCCCAATTTATTCACCTATGACGAAACATCTAAGAAAACACCTATAACACGACAATACTTCACTGAATGGGGAAAAACATAACAACATAACGTTAAAGCAAGGAAAAGTATTTACAATATATACTCACCCCATCCCCGAAGGGATGAAATGCTTCAAGTACTGGCCACTATAAGGCAGTGGAAAGAGCCTTCCGTCTGAATGTGAGAGAATATAGGAATTCTCTTCTGCAATGTTATGAATCAGGAACGGCCCCAGCCAAAGGGAGTCAAATTTTCCGTGCATTCCCTTTGGTTCGTGTCTCTTGTCCCATAATAGGACTTTATCTCCAATCTCAAAGTCTCGTTGCCGAGCCTTCTTGTCGAAGATCTTCTTCACTCGCTCTTGATGCTGAGTGATCTTATCAACTATCTCCACCCTTTCTTCTTGAAGTTTCATTAGGCACAAGATACGTTTCTCAATAGGATCTTTGAATTCCTCATCTTCTATTGTGGATGCCAGCTGCAAAGCGGACAACTCTAGAGTGATGGGTAACGTGGCTTCAGTGCCATATAGGATTATGAAAGGTGAAGTGCCAATAGCTCTCTTAGGCGTGATTCTATCAGCCCAAAGAGCATCATACAATTTTGTGTGCCAAGCCCGTTGATTGGAATCAACCATCTTGCGCACTATTGTGACTATGTTCTTATTTGACGATTCGGCTTGTCCATTACCTTGTGGCTAGTAATCTGAAGAATGGGACAAGGTGATGCCGTAGTCAAAACAAAATTCTATCAACTCCTCTGACGAGAAGCTTGTAGCGTTGTCAGTCACGATCTTTTTGGGTACTCCGAAGCGTGTAATGATATTCTCTTTGAGGAAATTACACACCACCTCGGAAGTAGCCTGCTTTACAGGAATCGCCTCAACCCACTTAGTAAAATAGTCTGTCGCTGTGAGGACGTAGACATGTCCTTTGCTGGAATGAGGGTTGATAGGTCCCACAAAGTCTATGCCCCATTGCTGGAATGGAGCATCTATCACCACCAGCTTGAGTGGAAGGTTTGACAGCTTAAGTTTACCAACAAATTGTTGGCACAATGTGCATCTGTGCACCCAGTCATATGCGTCACGGAACAAAGTCGGCCAAAAGAATGATGCCCGCAAGATCTTGAATGCGGTAACCCTTGATGAGAAGTGACCTCCGCATGCTTGATTGTGGAATGCTTCCAACAATCATCGTTGTTGATCTTTGGTGACGCATAGTAGGAATGTTCCATCAAGCCCACGCTTGTATAGAACATTTCCTCCAAGCACATAACCTTGTGCTTGTAATTTCAAAGTTCTTCTCTGCTGCTTGTCCAAGTGTGTTGGACATTCCCCGTAGGTTAGGTAGTACCACAATTCTGTGTACCACTCTTGAGCAGATTCAACTAATAAGACCATTGGGAGGTCTTCTTCCATTTCTGTTCCTGGGATTCCATCTTTAGCTTGATGCTTTAAATCACCATCTTCTGCCAGGAGTTGACATAGATCTCTCCTGCAAACAAGCTTGGTAGGCTTGATGTCCAAGTCGTATTCTTGAACTCTTGCGATCCAATTGCCTCTTTTAGTACCCATTTCTTGTTGGGTAAGGACGCTCTTGACCGCGGGGTCTGTAACATACACAGTGGTGTGAGAGTTTAAGATGTAGAATCTGAAATTCTTAACAGCCCTCACAACTGCATATGCATTTTTCTCTATTTGCGAGTACCGAGATTCACTATCTTTGAAGCTGCTGCTCATGAAAGTGATAGGTGACTCAGACTCTTCATTCAACTTCTGAGTCAATATGGCGGAGAGAGTATGTTCTGACGCGTAACAATAAAGAATGAATTCTTTATTGAAATCGGGTCGAACCAACACTGGTGCTTTACTGATGGCCTCTTTTATTTTCTCAAATGCCTTCTTTCCTTCATCGGTCCATTTGAAGGCAGTCGTTTTCTTCATCATTGTTGAGATATCTTTGGTCAATTCTGAGAAGTCAGGTACAAATCTTCGTATGAAATTGACTTTGCCGAAGAAAGAGTGTACCCCAGTTTTATTGGTAGGGAGAGCCAGATCCTTGATTGCATTTACCCGATTAGGGTCTATCTTAGTCCCTTCTTTAGAGACGATGTGACCAAGCAATTTGCCTTTTGTCACTGCAAAGATAGACTTCTTCAGATTCAGTGATATGTGATGGGACCTGCATCTCTCAAACACTTTCACTAAGTGTTGAAAATGATCTTGCCATCTTTTTGAGAAAGCGGTAAGGTCGTCAAGGTAGACGACAATCAATTTGTCTTTTAAGTCGCCAAACACCAAGTCCATGGCTCGCTGAAAGGTAGCACCGGCGTTGATGAGGCCGAAGGGCATCCTCTCGTAGGCGAACGTTCCACATGGAGTGGTGAACGTTGTTTTGAGTTGATCTTCTTCAGCCACTGCAATTTGATTGTACCCCGAAAATCCGTCAAGTAATGACAGCATCTCTGAACCGGTTACTGTTTGCAATGTATGTTCCATGATGGGTAAAGGATAATTATCCTTTAGTGACGACTGGTTCAGGTTCCTGAAATCTACACAAATCTGGACTTCTCCGCTCTTCTTGCGTACAGGAACGATGTTGGACACTCAGGTGGAATAGTGGATCGGATATATGATCTTGGCATCCACCATCTTTTTCACCTCCGCGTAGATTGTATCTTGGATACGCGGGTTGTAGTGTCTCTGCTTCTGCTTGAAAGGCTTGATGTCAGACTTTAGTGGAATTGTATGAGACAATTCCTTTGGTTCGAATGCTTTCAAGTCTTCATAGGACCACGCAAAGACGTCTCGGTATTGCTTGAATAGAGAGATGAAATGGTCGCTTTCCTCCTTAGTGCAACATTTGCCTAGGTTGACAAGCCGAGGCTTATCTTCTGTACCAATGTTGACTTGTCGGTAGTCGGTTGACGTCTTATCATTGGAATTCCTTTGATCTTGAACACGTCTGTCATGTCTGTCAAATATATCCTCTAAGGATACTAGACCTTTGGGGATATTATTGCCTTTTAATTGGATGACGCCAGATTCCGTGACTTCGGAATTCTCCGCCATATATTCCTTGGAGGGAGAAGCACTACCTTCAAAGAATATTTCTTGATAATTGTCATCCATGCGAAGAAACTCTTGAATGTCTTTATCATTGGTAAAAACTTGCCAATTGTCGCAGTTGTCGGGGATGGCCGGCCTGTAGATGAGCTCAATAGCAAAGATATTCTGACGGAAGTTAGAATGGGGCATGAAAAGAGCTGCTGATACCGCAAGGGAATCCGCTCTGCTATTCTGCTCACGTGGTATGTATTCGATGTTGAATGCTTCGAACCAGTCGATCGCATTCCATACCCTTTGTCGGTAAGAAGAAAGACGACTTCTTCTTACTTGATAGAGCCCTCTGACCTGTTGAACGATCAGCTCCGCATCACCTTCGACTTGAAGGTACTTTATACCCATATCTCTTGCTTTTTTGAGGCCGAGTATGAGCGCCTCGTATTCTGCGGTATTGTTCGTGTTGTCGAACTGCAAGCGATAAGCAAATGGGTATAGTGTTCCTTCGGGAGAGGTAATGACAACTCCCGCTCCCGATCCTGCTGTTGAGCAACTGCCGTCGAACTGCATATTCCACATTCTTGCATCTTGATTCAATGTTTGCGTGGTAAGTGCAAGATTTTCATCTTCTTTAGTTACTTCTGACAGCATGGCATACGTGCCAGGACCCGTGTTTTGATGTAACACTTGTGCTTGTGGGTCTTGAGATTTCACCACCGTGAATGTTGACTTAGCCTCAGGTTCCAACTTGAAAGTGCCCTTTTTCAATGGGATTGTCGCGTACGACCAATCCAATTGAATCTCGCCTCCGAGATCTTTGCAAAAGCTTCTGCTCAGGAGCATTCCATAACTGATTGGGATGTCAGCTATGAGAATGGTCATCATGATCTTCTTTTCTGGGCAGGATGCCAATCTTACTTGAGCATCCTTCAGCTGACCTACCAACGGCACGGGTTTTGATTCAAGTGAGTAACACTTTTCTTTGGTTTCCGTGCATGATAGCCCTAAAGCTTTCATGATTTGCAAAGGCATGACATTATCAGATGCCCCTGAATCAATTATACAGTTGCTAAGCTTATATCCTCCCATATACAAAGATATGTAAAAAGGTTTTGGCTTTTCTCCCGCTGGTACGGAAGATGCTAGCAATGTGGGCTGTATGACAATTGGCTTCTGAATCACCTTAAGAATCCGATCCATTTGATCGGGATGATCCTGGAGATACTCCAGCTGTGAAATTTGTACCTTTGTCTTCATCATGGATGTCACTATGTCAAAACTCGTCGAGGACGGGTCTTGAGAAGCTAGTGTGACAAACTCATGTGTAGACTTGGGATTAGAAGTGGAAGCTTCTTTTCCCTTTTCATTGGACTTCCGTCTTTCGTCTTCCTCTTTCTGTGCTTTGAAATGCTGAGCACGTGTAAACACAGGTGTTGACAGGTTCTCGTGATTGACAGCAAGATTGTACTGATGGTAGTCTTCTTCTTCTTGATTTACGGGTTCGCTATGAAAGTATCCCGTTGCGGAGTCGCCATCGAAATTGTCCATTTGAGGTGGAGCAACGTTCGAATTTGAAGGTACTGTATTGAAGCTTGGAACTGAATCTCCGGCATATCCCATTATTTGGTTCATTCTCTGATTCTCAGGGCATGAAGACCCAGTGTGTTCATCTGAATCATGGAAACAACAGAACACGTTGGACTTCTCAGGTCCTGAAAACTTCGGCTTGAAGTTGTTAAATGGTTGGAAATTATTTTTCTTCGGCTGGTACTGCTGTTGAGGCTGGTACAGCTGTTGTTGTTGATATGGTGGTGGTGTGGGCATTGCTTGTTGCCCTTGGTTGGGTGACTGTCTTTTGAGGATGGTCACCTCGTTTGCTACCTTCTGTAGCAATGGATCAGCTGATGCTTGGACCAGCGGTCTGATAGCATCGTTCTTCATCTTCCCTGTAGTGATCATGTGATCCTCCAGTTCGATAGCCTTCTCTTGAGCTACCAGCAAGTCTTCTTCATGACTTCCTTTTATGATAAAGGCTATTTCTGAGGGTAGGGCATTGATGAAGCTGCTCATCAGGATCTCGTCAGATGGATTCATTGTGTGCGAGAGCCGTGTAACTAGGCGGTTAAACCTTGCTACGAACTCCCTCATCGGTTCTGTGGACTCCATCTTTGAGTTAGATAAACGGGAAAATAGTTGATGACTGTCTTCAGCAGGTCTGAATCTAGCCAAGAACTTTTCACTCATGTCTTCCTAGTTTGTGATAATCCCTGGTTGCAAATGATTGAACCAGTCAGCTGCATTTGCTTCAAGAGTTTCGACAAAGAGTCGAACGGCGATATCTTCATGTGGCACAGACAGAACGAAACAGGCCGTTGTGAATGCTGAGAGATGTTCATCAGGATGTCTAGTCCCGTCACCATAGAATCTTGGGAAATGCTTCCGTGATCCCTTGGGAAGTTCATGATTTCCTTGTAAGGCCAATGGACCTATGTTGTTACCCCATGGAAGTGGGGCAGCACGTCTGGCAACTCTTGCATTTCGGCCATTGCCGAAAAGATTGTTGATGTAGTTACCGTTGCCATTGTTGCCATTGCCATTGTTGTTGTTGCCGTTATTACGGCCATTGCCGTTATGAACGTTAACGTTGTCGGCCATTGCTTGAGCAGGAGGTTCTCGCTGTGGTTCTTCTAGAAATTGCTCTCGAACCTCTTGAAATATCTGCTCTGTGTCGGATGCTTCTCCGACTTCTTGAAAAAGAGGATTGGTCCTCCTTGTATATACTTGATAAGCCAGGATGCTTACTGCCACGCAGGTGGTGGTAACACTGGTCTTTCGGCTGCTAGATCAGCCTTTCTTTCTTCCTAGTCCAGAGTGATGGCTGCGGCTCTCCACTGAGCTGGTGATGTATTCTTCTCGAAGATGAAGATCCGCAAGCTGCTGATAATATCCGATTGCTCTCCTTCAATGTATGTAAGATCTGGTTGGAGAGTTGCTGGAACAAGATCAGGTTGCTCTATTGGTGCCCAAGGACGCCAAATAGTTATTCCCATGTCATAAAAGCGTTTAGCTTTTCTTGAAGTTTTATGCCTCGTTGCCCCACGGTGGACGCCAGAAAACTGTTGGCGTTTAAATTAGCACCTCTGGAGTGCTGATTGTAAACGTTCAGCTATTTCAAATGTTTTTGCAACACTTCTTCGTTATTTAAAGAGGAGAAGTCCCTCTCTGCTGGGAGCAATGCGTAGGGAAGGGAAATGTTAACTAAGTTCCTATCTTTTTTATGCTTCAGCAGCAGGACACAAGGGTGCATAAACACAATGCGCCATAGCTAAGCTTTTCTCTGTTTTCTGCAGATCTTAACTACGACTAACTAGCTTCTATCTATCCAATACCTTCAAGATGAACATAGCATGAGGGTAAAGGAGCGGGAATGGGATGGTTGGATCACTTGAATTCACCGTCTCCAGAGGATATGACCGAGGCTCTGAACTCTCGGGTATACACCGGAATAAGGTTGGTACAAGCAAACACTCTACACGGTAAACTAGATCCGAGATCTGCCAAGGAGGAGGGACTCCTATCCGAGGTATGAGCTTTAAGAAATAGTTTACTAGAAACAACAAAAATCACGATGCCTTGGCCAACGAGCTTGCTAAGGAGGAGGAACTCCTATCCGAAGTATAGCTTGGAAGTCAATACATTAAACAACATCAAACGATAACTGTCAATAATGAATATCCAAGGAGGAGGGACTCCTATCCGAGGAGGGAAATGAGACAACAAGCTATTAAACACAAGACGTAGACATAACTCAAACAAGATGATCAAAATACAAGCGCCTTCTGATATTCCTCTTCAATGTTTCATCAACGAATTACAAAAGTTGGGAGAGCAAAGGCACGAAATCATGCACTATTACAATCAACCAACGAACTCTCATCCAAGAGTGAACAAATATTCGCTTTCAAAGCTTGTTGGCAACAATGGCGCAGCAATTTTGCTTAGCAAGTAAAGGTTAAACAAATAATGAGCCCAAGGCTCTTATTTATAGAACTCAAAGGAGTGGGCAACCCCAAAATCTCCTTGAGTTAACAATGAGTTCTTGCCAATCAATTAGTAAGATTTATTCCTAAAAAGGGGGAACAAGCAGTTAACTGGAAAACTACTTCAATTAACTGAAAGTAAACAAAGAGTCAACTGGAAACTACTTCAGTTGACTGAAAGCAAACTAAAGGTGAACTTAAATATAAAGTCTCCCTCCAAAATAGACATCCACATTTAGTGGAGATCTAAGATCCACAAATCGTGGAAGTCAATTAGACATCCTTAATTAGTGGGATCTGACAATGCATGATTCAAGGAAAGTGGAGTTAAACTTGGAAAGAAGCATCAAGTTAACTCCAACTACATTTAATAGCACCTTGAGTTGACTTGGAAAGAAGCATCAAGTCAACTCAGGTCTCATGAATGCCACTTGGAGGTGTATGGCGTCCTTCTTCTGGTGCATTTATAGCTCGCCATTAATCAACAGTGTCTCTATCCATTGGTTGACTTCATCAGCTTCTGGGGAGTTAATGCTCCGTAGAATGATGACGTGGCGTCGAAGCATGATCTCACCCGTTGTGAGCTGATTTCCGAAGTCAATGCATTGAGATGCCGCCTCTTCTAACTTGGTTGATAAAGCTGCTACCTTAGCCAGCTTGCAACCCTCTGGATCATCAAGAAAGGTACTGCGGATGACATCTCTGAACTGGTTCTGTACAGTCACCAACTCGACATATTCTCCTCCTTCACGCTGATATTCCATGCAAGGGAAAGATATTACCAACATTCTTGCGAAGTTGATAATAGTGGCAACCACCCTTCTGTAATCAATCATCTCTAATGAATGAGCGTCGTAGGCTTTCACCTTGTACGCTAATTGTTCCTTCCAAGCAAACAGATGTTGCTTGTTTTCCTCAGAGTATACTGATTGATAAGCTAATTGCAAATCTGCAATTGTACTTTCGTCTTCGAGCCTCTTTTCTGCAATCTTCTGTTCTGACTGCTGGATCTCCACACGAAGTTCATGTGCTCTATCCCGTAACTGGTATAGGTTTTTCCCAGTACGCATCTACCCTTGAGAACAAACTCTTCCACCTGATTTCTCAAGTGTTTGCCGAATGTTAACAATTGCCGATGATTCTGTTCGGCGGGGAGATCTAGTAGTCCTGCTGGTAAGGCTGAGCCGTTTGGTGTGCCATGTATCAAGCTGGTTATGTAAGACCTCAGTTTCTGATTTTCAGCCTTTAAGGCTGCCTTTTCTTTACCATCCTTGGCCATTCTTTCTTGTGCGCTCACCGAAGCTATTCTGAGAAGATCTGCCTCCACCTGTCGTGTAGTCTTCCCGAGGTTAAGTTGAGACAAAGTGTAGTCCTCTACTTGAACCTCGCGTATGCTTTTCTCTACTGGTGGAGCGGCAGTCTCTATGATGATGTCGACTATGTGTGGCTTTCTCTCCATCGGGTGTCCTCTTCCTCGTGGTTCTAGGTTGACATCCCTCATTCCTATGAGGACGTTACTATTTCGCTCAGGTTTCCTCTCAAGTGGAAGGTGTAGACTCAACCCAGCATGGCTCGTCAGGAGGTATCATCACCTCTAGAATTTGCCGCCTTAGATAGAGTTGGCGCTCTCAACCACCTTTACTCGCTTCTTCTTCTATAGATGTGTCTTTTGGCATACCAATCCACTCTCGGGAGCGGTTGGGAGTCAACTGAATCTGCGAAGAATGAGGGGAGAATGACTTCCCCTTCATCATCTGACAGGCCCTCAATGTCTGCTGACATGAAATCAGCAATTTGTGGGAGTCTGAATCTGCTGTAGTTCCTTCTCCGCACTTCATACTCGTCTTTACAATTCACCCAATAATCTTCCATAGAAGACTTATGTGACGAGTGTTGCTCAAGGTGTGCTGCATAGAGTCCTCTGGGGTCATAGGATCTTCTGTCAATGAGATATTTGAGGTTGAACCTCGCTGTTTCTTGACCCATCATCTTTGCATCCGCCGCGAATCCACATCTATATAGTCCCATTTCAACGGGAAAGTTAACAGCAGTCTTCCTCTTCAAGCGCAAGTAGACATGAACCTCGGACAACTGCCTCAGGAATTCCATGAAGACTACCCTATCCGAAGGGTATCTTGGTAGCATGGCGGGGTGGCCAATGTAGCCATACACGCGTATGTAGGAGAATGTAGGAAATTGGATGAACCAATCTGCCCAATTTGCCATTGCCTCTCTGGCTGTCTGTGAAATACGCACGTGCATCTCATGGTTAAGCTCACGTACTGTGTGCATGGTGAAGAGATCACTTGTTTTCTTGAAGTGCCTTTCCGCTTGAGTAAACTCAAGACGTGTGAAATGTTCGTGAACCTTCTGCACACCTAAGGTTCCCACATTGTTCAATAACCTGAATTCACCTTGGAAGGCGATCAAGTATACCAGGTAAGAGCACATGTGGAACCTATGAGATTCCAGATACCCAGTGATTTGTCGGTGGAGTGTGTCACTGATCAAAGTGGCCCAGTCATAGTATTCCCTCCTGCCAATGATTTTAGTGATGACATAGTACATCCATGGCTGGAATTGACGACCATCTTCTTCTCCAGTGATTCTATTGAGTAGAGTGATTAACACTGCGTACTCATCTTTGCATTCTCCTCGTCCCAACGGTTTAGGCAAGTTTATGCATTACTTTTAGAAATTTTCATTTTCGCTATAACCTCGACATTTCAAGCCCTAGCTGTTTCAAATGCTTTTTACATTCGGCCAATGATATGACTTCTTTGCTGCGATGATGGAATATCAAAAATACCTTTTCGAGCATCCCTGGTATTTGCCAAACAAATTTCTTCCATCCGCCTCTACCATTTCTCGGGTGGTGGTAGGATTGTAATGCTTGATACAAGCAATTACAAGCTCTACGCTTTGAAGTGTGATGGGAATTGATGCGGCCTGCAGCAACCCGGATTCTTCAATATTCTGCAATGTGATTTGATTCATGCCTTCTAGCTGCTCCAACCGTAATTCACCGGATTTACGGTGCAGATTTGTGGCCACGCTTTCGTGTAATCATGGAGTAAGACCGCCGCCCCAGATTGCAATCTTCGAGTACCATCCTGGAAAACTTGAAGGATTGGATCACCGTAAGCTTAACCAGTCTCGTATTTATCTTTAAAACCCTAAAAATAGCGCCTCGCCGGTAGCATTTTTCCTCGAAAAATTCGGCGCAACATGGTTTTGTCTTCGCTCGCCGGAAACAAACTCAGCCTCGTGAATTTGATTCTCAAAACCTTTCTGAAAAGCCGCAAAATAGGGGCGTTAGTGTTGGTTGATTTTGAAAATTTGTCGATGGGCTTCTCCCGAAAATGACGCTGAATCTACCCAGCTTGATCTGATCTACGTAGCCTCGCTTTTTTCTTCGCCGATGCAAGAAAACCTAAGACAAGAAGAGAGGAAATAGAAAGAAGGTGGATTGGAAGTTTTATCTGATCTTCTTGAAAAAATCTATCTCTGGTCCAATCCTCAAAATAGCAATCCTTTCCTGCTTCAGATCTGGAAGAAAAATGAAGAACTGATGAAAACCTCCTTCAGATCTTTAATGGCGTCCTTGAGAGCTTGTGGCTGTTTTTTATCTTTCAACCTGCAATGAAATAATGAAGTGGGACGCCTTCTCCTTGAATATATATGTTTAAGCTTCAGATCCACAAATTTGGGAAACTGACTCAAGCTCAAAAGGTGATTTGGGCTTGATCTAAAGTTTAAAAGGTGATTTCCACCAATCGTGGAGCATTTTAGCCAACTTTAACTCAAAAAGCTCTTGACTTTAGTCAACAAATGACCTTTGACTTCTTTTGGGCGTCCCTTTTGGCTTTTGCAAGTTTTAAATTATTTTTCTCCTCGGGAACCCTCTCATGAACCCCGAATCTACGCTATTCCGCTGATCTTGAGACGCCACTTTACCACATTCATCACCGCGATTTATCCAAACCGGTGCGTCCGAGATCGTGATGATAAAAACTGAGTTTAGGGCTCCAAAAGAATGGGCGCCTTTCCCAAGAAAGGGCGCTTTTGCCAATGCCTTAGTGATTTTTCAATCTTCGTTCTTCAGCTTATTTGAAATGACCTCCCGTGCCTTGAACTGGATTTCTCGTTGATTGGAGAGTCAGATGTTTTCACTTGATGTCTTATCAGGTTCCTAGCTCTGCTTCGCCAGAAATGACTGTCTTCAGGAAATCTGAATCTCAAATTAGGGTTCCTTTATTCAAGGGCGCCCCTCCTTGAAAAGGGCGCTTTTGCCTTTTAGCTTGATTATTTTCATCTGACAAGTTGCCTATTTTGATCCAAATTATCTGTTGATTGCTTTGACAGACATTGATGCTTGCAGTTGCGTTTCCGAGATCTATTTGGGCTGAGAAGGTTATCCTGGGAAGCCTTTTGTCATTGGTCAGCATCTGGAAGTCCAAAAGAAAGGGCGCCTTTCTTTTGAAAAGGCTCTTTTTCTAGAACTTCGTCGTTTATCTGTGGTCTCCTGATATTTCCTTGAACTGCCTCTTTTTGCTTCATCAGCAATTGCTAGTGATCTGTTCATCGGATGATCTGGATGTTTGTTTCACTGTTGAGCCAGCAATCAAACGTTGAGAATGACTGCTTCGGATGATCTTACTGACTTTATTTGACCTTCAAAGATCATGGGCGCCCCTGCTTGAAAAAGGCGCCTTTTCAACATGTGAGCAATCTCCCCTTCGTAACATCTCCAGAGTTAGTCAAATTTTGATCTTTTTCAATTTCGGGAATCTCCTTCATCAAACGGCATCTTTTTCGACCTTTTCCGCCATGGTTGTGTCGTTGAAGCTTTTGAAGCTTAGCTTTCAGCACCTGGTACTGGCCAATCTGCCATTAATGGCTGTGGAGCTCCTAACTTTGTTCCTGAAAAAGAGAAAATAGACCCACCAGAGTAAAACATGTCTTTTGATGATTCTGACTTGACCAATGTGATCGTGAAGCCTTTTAAGCCTATCAAAATCATTTTCGATCATTTCTGGGAAGGTCCTATTTTCGGGGGATTTCCCTGAAAATAGGGGAAAAAACCCTAATTTTCAATTTTTCAGAATTTTGTACATGTGTTCCTAGACAGAAACCCACCAAGATTCTATGATTGGTTTGACCTAAAACAGACCTTTCATGGCATTTTAACAAGATTTAGCTCAATTTACACAATGCCAAAAAATTTATTTGGGGTACAACATAGGCTCCGTCTGGTGACCATGTCGGATACCTACGGCATAGGAGAACCGAGAATCTCAAGTTTCGTAGACCAGTATATATAATCAGTTGGGTAACGGAGTCAGGACTTTGGTTCCATACATTCCTAAAAATAGAGTTCACCTTATTTATTGGGTTCCCCCAATTTATTCACCTACGACAAAACATCTAAGAAATCACCTAAAACACGACAATACTTCACTGAACGGGGAAAAACATAACAACATAACGCTAAAGCAAGGAAAAGTATTTACAATATGTACTCACCCCATCCTCGAAGGGACGAAATGCTTCAAGTACTGCCCGCTGTAAGGCAGTGGAAAGAGCCTCCTGTCTGAATGTGAGAGAATATAGGAATTCTCTCTTGCAATATTATGAATCAGGAACGGCCCCAGCCAAAGGGAGTCAAATTTTTCGTGCATTCCCTTTGGTTTGTGTCTCTTGTCCCATAATAGGACTTTATCTCCAATCTCGAAGTCTCGTTGCCGAGCCTTCTTGTCGAAGATCTTCTTCACTCGCTCTTGATGCTGAGTGATTTTATCAACTATCTCCACCCTTTCTTCTTGAAGTTTCATCAGGCATAAGATACGTTTCTCAATAGGATCTTTGAATTCCTCATCTTCTATTGTGGATGCCAGCTGTAAAGCGGACAACTCTAGAGTGATGGGTAACACAGCTTCAGTGCCATATAGGATTATGAAAGGTGAAGTGCCGATAGCTCTCTTAGGCGTGATTCTATCGGCCCAAAGAGCATCGTACAATTTCATGTGCCAAGCCCGTTGATTGGAATCAACCATCTTGCGCACTATTGTGACTATGTTCTTATTTGACGATTCGGCTTGTCCATTACCTTGTGGCTAGTAATCTGAAGAATGGGACAAGGTGATGCCGTAGTCAAAACAAAATTCTATCAACTCCTCTGACGAGAAGCTTGTAGCGTTGTCAGTCACGATCTTTTTGGGTACTCCGAAGCGTGTAATGATGTTCTCTTTGAGGAAGTTGCACACCACCTCGGAAGTAGCCTGCTTTACAGGAATTGCCTCAACCCACTTAGTAAAATAGTCTGTCGCTGTGAGGACGTAGACATGTCCTTTGCTGGAATGAGGGTTGATAGGTCCCACAAAGTCTATGCCCCATTGCTGGAATGGAGCATCTATCACCACCGGCCTGAGTGGAAGGTTTGACAGCTTAAGTTTACCAACAAATTGTTGGCACAATGTGCATCTGTGCACCCAGTCATATGCGTCGCGGAACAAAGTCGGCCAAAAGAATGATGCCCGCAAGATCTTGAATGCGGTAACCCTTGATGAGAAGTGACCTCCGCATGCTTGATTGTGGAATGCCTCCATCAATCGTCTTTGTTGATCTTTGGTGACGCATAGTAGGAATGTTCCATCAAGCCCACGCTTGTATAGAAAATTTCCTCCAAGCACATAGCTTTGTGCTTGTAATTTTAAAGTTCTTCTCTGCTGCTTATCCAAGTGTGTTGGACATTCCCCGTAGGTTAGGTAGTACCACAATTCTGTGTACCACTCTTGAGCAGATTCAACTAATAAGACCATTGGGAGGTCTTCTTCCATTTCTGTTCCTGAGATTCCATCTTCAGCTTGATGCTTCAAATCACCATCTTCTGCCAGGATTTGACATAGACCTCTCCCGCGAACAAGCTTGGTAGGCTTGATGTCCAAGTCGTATTCTTGAACTCTTGCAATCCAGTTGCCCCTTTTGGTGCCCATCTCTTGTTGAGTAAGGACACTCTTGACCGCGGGGTCTGTAACATACACAGTGGTGTGAGAGTTTAGGATGTAGAATCTGAAATTCTTAACAGCCCTCACAACTGCATACGCATTTTTCTCTATTTGGGAGTACCGAGATTCGCTATTCTTGAAGCTGCTACTCATGAAAGCGATAGGTGACTCAGTCTCTTCATTCAACTTCTGAGTCAGTATGGCGGAGAGAGTATGTTCCGACGCGTAACAATAAAGAATAAATTCTTTATTGAAATCAGGTCGAACCAACACTGGCGCTTTACTGATGGCCTCTTTTATTTTCTCGAATGCCTTCTTTCCTTCATCGGTCCATTTGAAAGCAGTCGTTTTCTTCATCATTGCCGAGATATCTTTGGTCAGCTCCGAGAAGTCAGGTACAAATCTCCGTATAAAATTGACTTTGCCGAAGAAAGAATGTACCCCAGTTTTATTGGTAGGGAGAGCCAGATCCTTGATTGCATCTACCCGATTAGGATCTATCTTAGTCCCTTCTTTAGAGACGATGTGACCAAGCAATTTGCCTTCTGTCACTGCGAAGATAGACTTCTTCGGATTCAGTGATATGTGGTGGTGCCTGCATCTCTCAAACACTTTCACTAAGTGCTGAAAATGATCTTGCCGCTTCTTTGAGAAAGCGGTAAGGTCGTCAAGATAGACGACTATCAATTTGTCCTTTAAGTCGCCAAACGCCAAGTCCATGGCTCGCTGGAAAGTAGCACCGGCGTTGATGAGGCCGAAGGGCATCCTCTCGTAGGCAAACGTTCCCCATGGAGTGGTGAACGCTGTCTTGAGTTGATCTTCTTCAGCTACTGCAATTTGGTTGTATCCCGAAAATCCGTCAAGTAATGACAGCATCTCCGAACCGGTTACTGTTTGCAATGTATGTTCCATGATAGGCAAAGGATAATTATCCTTTAGCGACGTTTGGTTCAGGTTCCTGAAGTCTACACAAATCCGGATTTCTCCGCTCTTCTTGCGTACAGGAACGATATTGGACACCCAGGTGGAATAGTGGATCGGGTATATGATCTTGGCATCCACCATCTTTTTCGCCTCCGCGTAGATTGTATCTTGGATACGCGGGTTGTAGTGTCTCTGCTTCTGCTTAAAAGGCTTGATGTCAGACTTTAGTGGAATTGTATGAGACAATTCCTTTGGTTTGAATGCTTTCAAGTCTTCATAAGACCATGCAAAGACGTCTCGGTATTGCTTGAATAGAGAGATGAAATGGTCGCTTTCTTCCGCCGTACAACACTTGCCTAGGTTGACGAGCCGAGGCTTATCTCCCGTACCAATGTTGACTTGTCGGTAGTCGGCTGACGTCTTGTCGTTAGAATTTCTTTGGTCTTGAACACGTCTGTCGTGTCTATCAAATATATCTTCCAAGGATACTAGACCTTTGGGGATATTATTGCCTTTTAGTTGGATGACACCAGATTCCGTGACTTCTGAATCTTCTGCCATATATTCTCTGGAGGGAGAAGCACTACCTTCAAAGAATAATTCTTGATAATTGTCATCCATGCGAAGAAACTCTTGAATGTCTTTATCATTGGTAAAAACCTGCCAATTGTCGCAGTTGTCGGGGATGGCCGGCCTGTAGATGAGCTCAATAGCAAAGATATTCTGACGAAAGTCAGAATGGGGCATGAAAAGAGCTGCTGATACCGCAAGGGAATCCGCTCTGCTATTCCGCTCACGTGGTATGTATTCGATGTTGAATGCTTCGAACCAGTCGATCGCATTCCATACCCTTTGTCGGTAAGAAGAAAGACGACTTCTTCTTACTTGATAGAGCCCTCTGACCTGTTGAACGATCAGCTCCGCATCACCTTCGACTTGAAGGTACTTTATACCCATATCTCTTGCTTTTTTCAGGCCGAGTATGAGCGCCTCGTATTCTGCGGTATTGTTCGTGTTGTCGAACTGCAAGCGATAAGCAAATGGGTACAGTGTTCCTTCGAGAGAGGTAATGACAACTCCCGCTCCCGATCCTGCTGTTGAGCAACTGCCGTCGAACTGCATATTCCACATTCTTGCATCTTGATTCAATGTTTGCGTGGTAAGTGCAAGATTTTCATCTTCTTCAGTTACTTCTGACAGCATGGCATACGTGCTAGGACCCGTGCTCTGATGTAGCACTTGTGCTTGCGGGTCTTGAGATTTCACCACCGTGAATGTTGACTTAGCCTCAGGTTCCAACTTGAAAGTGCCCTTTTTCAATGGGATCGTCGCGTACGACCAATCCAGTTGAATCTCGCCTCCGAGATCTTTACAGAAGCTTCTGCTCAGGAGCATTCCATAACTGATTGGGATATCAGCTATGAGAATGGTCATCATGATTTTCTTTTCTGGGCAGGATGCTAATCTTACTTGAGCATCCTTTAGCTGACCTACCAACGGCACGGGTTTTGATTCAAGTGAATAACACTTTTCTTTGGTTTTCGTGCATGATAGTCCTAAAGCTTTCATGATTTGCAAAGGCATGACATTGTCAGATGCCCCTGAATCAATTATACAATTGCTAAGCTTATATCCTCCCATATACAAAGATATGTAAAAAGGTTTGGGCTTTTCTCCCGCTGGTACGGAAGATGCTAGCAATGTGGGCTGTATAATGATTGGCTTCTGGATCACTTTGAGAATTCAATCCATTTGATCAGGATGGTCTTGGAGATATTCCAGCTGTGAAATTTGTACCTTCATCTTCATCATGGATGTCACTATGTCAAAACTCGTCGAAGACGGCTCTTGAGGAACTGGTGTGACAAACTCATGTGTAGACTTGGGATTAGAAGTGGAAGCTTCTTTTCCCTTTTCATTGGACTGCCGTCTTTCATCTTCTTCTTTCTGTGCTTTGAAATGCTGAGCACGTGTAAACACAGGTGTTGACAGGTTCTCGTGATTGACAGCAAGATTGAATTGACGGTAGTCTTCTTCTTCTTGATTTACGGGTTTGCTATGAAAGTATCCCGTTGCGGAGTCGCCATCGAAATTGTCCATTTGAGGTGGAGCAACGTTCGAATTTGAAGGTACTGTATTGGAGCTTGGAACTGTATCTCCAGCATATCCCATTATTTGGTTCATTCTCTGATTCTCAGGGCATGAAGACCCAGTGTGTTCATCTGAATCATGGAAACAACAGAACACATTGGACTTCTCAGGTCCTGAAAACTTCGGCTTGAAGTTGTTGAATGGTTGGAAATTATTTTTCTTCGGCTGATAAGGCTGTTGAGGCTGGTACTGCTGTTGAGGCTGATATGGTGGTGGTGTGGGCATTGCTTGTTGCCCTTGGTTGGGTGACTGTCTTTTGAGGATGGTCACCTCGTTTGCTACCTTTTGTAGCAATGGATCAGCTGATGCTTGGACCAGCGGTCTGATAGCATCGTTCTTCATCTTCCCCGTAGTGATCATGTGATCCTCCAGCTCGATAGCCTTCTCTTGAGCTACCAGCAAGTCTTCTTCATGACTGCCTTTTATGAAAAAGGCTATTTCTGAGGGTAGGGCGTTGATGAAGCTGCTCATCAGGATCTCGTCAGATGGATTCATTGTGTGTGAAAGTCGTGTAACTAGGCGGTTAAACCTTCCTACGAACTCCCTCATCGGTTCTGTGGACTCCATCTTTGAGTTAGATAAACGGGCAAATAGTTGATGACTGTCTTCAGCAGGTCTGAATCTAGCCAAGAACTTTTCGCTCATGTCTTCCCAATTTGTGATAATCCCTGGTTGCAAATGATTGAACCAGTCAGCTGCATTTACTTCAAGAGTTTCGACAAAGAGTCGAACGGCGATATCTTCATGTGGCACAGACAGAACGGAACAGGCCGCTGTGAATGCTGAGAGATGTTCATCAGGATGTCTAGTCCCGTCACCATAGAATCTTTGGAAATGCTTCCGTGATCCCTTGGGAAGTTCATGATTGCCTTGTAAGGCTAATGGACCTATGTTGTTACCCCATGGAAGTGGGGCAGCACGTCTGGCAACTCTTGCATTTCGGCCATTGCCGAAAAGATTGTTGATGTAGTTACCGTTGCCGTTGTTGCCGTTGTTGCCATTACCATTGTTGTTGTTGCCGTTATTACGGCCATTGCCGTTATGAATATTAACATTATCGGCCATTGCTCGAGCAGGAGGTTCTTGCTGTGGTTCTTCTAGGAATTGCTCTCGAACCTCTTGAAAGATCTGCTCTGTGTCGGATGCTTCTCCGACTTCTTCTTGAAAAAGGGGATTGGTCCTCCTTCTCGTATATACTTGGTAAGCCAGGATGCTTACTGCCACGCAGGTGGTGGTAACACTGGTCTTTCGGCTGCTAGATCAGCCTTTCTTTCTTCCTGGTCTAGAGTAATGGCTGCGGCTCTCCACTGAGCTGTTGATGTATTCTTCTCGAAGATGAAGATCCGCAAGCTGCTGATGATATCCAATTGCTCTCCTTCAATGTATGTAAGATCTGGTTGGAGAGTTGCTGGAACAAGATCAGGTTGCTCTACTGGTGCCCAAGGACGCCAAATAGTCATTCCCGTGACATAAAAGCGTTTAGCTTTTCTTG
>VDFB02087056.1:0-13977 GCA_007258455.2 Sequoia sempervirens | reverse complement strand
TTTGTGATTTTCACAACATAAGGACGATGTACATCCATCCATAAAGTGGAATGAATCTCAACCGTTGGGACGCCATGGATTTGTGTGTAAGTTAAAAAATTAAATGAATATGAGAGGCTTGGATACTCTTAAAGTCAATAAGACAAGACACCGCGTATATATTCATTTTACACAATGGCAATAAAATGACAGGTTAATAAACAGCAGACATGGAGGATGGGCCACCATCCCAGGCACATTGAGTCTCTCAAGCATTTGCAAACTTAGACTAATATCGAGCAAGTATTTTGTCTTAGAACAACTTACATGATCAAACATATTTAAATGGTTGAGATAATGTGTAATGTCAATCTTAATATATTAGTTCTCTAATGACCAATCGTTTTAAAACAATAAAATCAAGTGATGGTTCATGCATTCACCATGTACCCATAGGTGCATCATATATATTACTCTCAATTTGCTTCTGTTAAACCCACACTGTTTTAAAGGAAAATGTTATAACAAAATTGTGTTGCAAATCCATTACAAAGGGGTCTATAACTTAGGCTTGCCTAAAGCAAGACTTTTATTTACACTTTTCTCTATTTGACTTAAATAGACACTTAAATCTCTCTCTCTCTCTCTCTCTCTCTCTCTCTCTCTCTCTCTCTCTCTCTCTCTCTCTATATATATATATATATATATATATATATATATATATATAGATGGTCTATCCAAGAGCTTACCTTTCATATTATACAATATTCCTAAAATTTTGGTTATATTTTATTGTAAAAATATCAAAATGCAGCTATATAACTATCAAATTCAGGCCTCGCATAAAACATATTTGACAAATGAAACGTCAATTCCCTAACAATGTTTACAAAGGTAAATTTTTATATTATTTTTAATGCTCATCTCATATAAGAGATTCAAACTTGACATTAATTGTTCCTACAATAGAACAAATGATACTTTATAACTATGATAATAATCCTTTTAGCCTAAAGGGTGACTTTTTATTGTATTTTTTGAAGTTTCTAAAAAATTATGATACTACATGCTCAATCATAAGATGCAACTCATTTCTTAGATTGAATCACCTAGTTACATTCTTTTAAAGGCATCTCTCATAGGTCATATGTCCAAATGGGTCATGCTGCTCAACAAATTTGACATAAAGAGTAAGTTGACAGAAAAATAATCAAAGGATAGGTCATGGTAGATAGACTTGTAGAAGCACCTCTTACAGATAACCATCCTCTCATTATGGCTTTTTCTAATGAGTCTATCTTCACTCTAGATAATGTAGAATCTTATGAATTATATTTTGATGGTTCATACACTCACAAAGGATTAGGTATAGGAATACTTCTCATCACTCCTCAAGGTGATTTCATTCTTAAATATTTTTTTACTAGCTTTCCCATACATAAACAATATTGTAGAATATGAGGCCCTCATCAATAGTCTCAAAATAATAATCTAGTAGAAAATCAAACCTATTTCAATTTATGGGGACTCAAAGCTAATGATAAGTCAACAATGACTATTAGATAAAGGATGACACAATCATCCATTACAAAAGTATGGTAAAAAATTTCAAGGAATACATCACCTTCATCCAATTTGAGTAGGTTCTTAGACTTAATAACAAATTAGCAGATGTTATGACCACCATTAGATCTCTACTATATATGCTGCAAGATAGTTATCATTGTGAATTCTTTGACAAAAAATAGTTCGTCACTTTCTTCATATCTCATCCATCTCATCTAACTACTTTTCTTTTTTAAAATAATGTTACTTTGAACAACAAATCAAAGATGAGAAAAATGTAGACACCTAAATATTATCCCCTTCCCTCATAATCTAATTCATTCATTCATCACCTAATTCATCCATTCATCACCTAGAACACACATTATCACCTTATCACCTACAAATCCTAGCTCCTAGCCATATAATTAAATAATTCCTAATTATTTGGCTAAATTAGATTATCATTCTTCATTATTTTTATAAATTAATTATCCATTTAATTCACATATTTATCCAATTAAATTAGATTATCATTCTTTATTACTTTTATAAATTAATTATCCATCTAATTCACATATTTATCCACTCTCATTCATTAATAAATTAATTTAATATTAATTTCCACCTCATGTGCACCAATAATTCAATTAATTCATTATTAAATTTTTAAATTCCAAGTTTCATCTAGTTATCTGTGTAATCTAGTCAGTTCACTCAAATTTACTCCTAGTCCCACTTTTAAATCCAATCCGCTTCACTCATTCGTGCAATCCATTAACTATTTATACAAATAGTCAAATCCTATTTTTCTCATGCACTTTATTAACTCTTCCATGTAGGCAATTAACTCATCAATTGTATCTATTATCTCTCTTGTTAGTTTGAGTTGACAAATAATAATTAATTTTAATTTAAAATTGAAATAATGTGCAACTCTCCTATTTTTGTCACATCTCCTCATCAATCCTCCAAATCATGGATCAAATTTGAGACTCCATATTGAATCCTATCCATTCATTTGATTCTCTTTAAAGTCTATGTATCAAACACATTTCTTATTATTCACAAGAATCCAATTTCATACCCAAATATTCTTTGTTTGATATCCAAAGAATGTTAAATTCATGTAAACGAATTGAGCACCCACTATCCAAAACGAGCAAAGCTTCACATATGCTTAAGTTGAGGTTTGCATGTGTTTGATTCGAGTGATTAATTAATTTCATTTTGATCTGTTATTTCATTTATTTATTTTTCATGAATTTTATTGTTGAGAAAATACAAAATAATGACAATGAAACATATTATAAAAAATAAAAAAGTTGAAAAACTAGCAAGATTAACTATGCAGATTTTAGAATGCTACCCTCTTACTAGAGTGAACACCATGTTTCTAAATGAAGAATTTCTCAACTCATGTAAGTCTATTTTGACATGCCTTACAAAATATATACACCTAGACTATTTTTTTGTTTATAAAGAATCCACTATTGAGATAAAGATAGTTATATGAATTCTATATCCATGATTTAGTAGTCAAGTGCAATTTAGAATGGAATCCCATTCCTTATGTAGGTGATTCCCAACTTAAGGCATTAAGATTTTTCATTAGAAATGAGAAAATAAAATGAGATCAAATGCAAAGATAGAAAGAGAAAAATCTATTCCCTTAAGAATTCATGTTGAGGTTAGAGATATAGATACATTGGTAGATGAATGCATACATCTTATGTACATCCTATAGTGGTACATAACGTTAAGATTGACCAAAATGATGATTACGTTAAGTTTATAACTTTATTTATTGAATTTGGAAAGGAATATTTTTATTTCAACAAGGTAAGATTACATAAAATCACACTAGAATTATATAGAAAAGAGGCTTAGTCATTATATAATCATCATGTAGTAGTTAGCAGGACACACAAATATATTAAACTGGTAAAATAATATAGCTTTTTTTTTAATTCCACTTATATCTCCGCCACCTCTTTCATGGTTCCTTATTTATCATTAGAATGGAAAAAATATCTTTGACGCAACATGTGAGAATGCTAGATGGGAGCGAAGAGAGGGATAAAAGGGTTTTATTTGAATCAATGTGAAGGATAAATTAAACTATTTTATTTCAAACCCATCTGCCTAATTTACAAACAAGGACCTTAATTGCTCGAGGAAAAGTGTAGACACCCCAAAATTGACCATCAAATAATTAATTAATTAATTATTTCTCATAATTCACCATATTTTCATTTTCTTATAATTAATTAAATAATTAATTATTTTTTTAATTATTGCTTATTCTTGTAATTAATTAAATTATATTTAATTAATTATGTTTATTCCTTTCTTTTAAGGTTGAATAATTTAATTAGTTCAACCATAGAACCCACTCAATAATTATACTAGTCTCGATTTATTAATTTATCCATGATTAATTAATTAATTATTCATGCATAACCTTCATTAATATTTTCCTCAATTTAAAATTCTCTCCAATGGTAAAACTTGCCATCATGTGACAAGTTTCATCCTCTCTTCAATGCTCACACATGTGTGAGCATATGTGGGTCTCCATCATCCTCCACCTCATCCTTTGACTTGACCCCTCATTGCTTTCTCACACATTTACAATAGATTCTCCCACACATGTGTAGCCACCCTACACTTTCCTCTTTGGCTCACATGCCAATCTCTTATATTTTCTCTCCTCTTACACTTTCCACATCTTCTCCACTTTTCAAGCTCATTAGCCTCCTAATGTGCACTCACACATGTGTGCACACACCTAGCCCTCTTCCCATGCTGCATGTCACTTTCCTAAGCCTCTCACTATGACACTTGTCATAAGGCTAAGCTTTCATCCTCTTACTCCATTTTAGAATGTATCCTAGCCCTCCCTTTTCCCCATCAAAAAGATATAAATTGAAGACCTCTCCATCATTCTCCATTAATCCACTTGCAATTAAATCCATGCTACTCATTTTTCTTTAAAAATTCATCAAATACACCATTATTTTATTGGTTTGATTTAAGATCAATCCACATTACAAATCCATAATCATTAAACATGCATTTTTGAACACATCAAGTGGAGAGGGGTGCACTCCATTTCTACTCAATTGGAGGAGAAAGCTTCATTTGAGGTAAAAGGTTTGTTTTGTATGCTTAATGTTTGTGTTGTTTTCTCATTTGAAATCCTTGTCTTTATTTTGGCATACCTAGCAGAACCCACACCCTATAACTAATGAATTTATTTGAATTTTTTGTGATTTTCACATCCTAGGTTCCAAAACAACACTTTTGAATTATGTTTATCGCTTCCACTATGAAAATAATGCTTTTTCCTTGTTCTTTAGTGTTTGTGCACTAGTTTTTAACACATGTATTTTGATCATTTTGTATTATTTCTTATTGGTTTTTGGAGGTTGTGAACTTTTTTTTTTAATTTCCTTGTGTTTTTTTAGCGGGTTGGTTATCTTTTAAAGTTTTTAAATCTCTACTTTACAAGAAATCTAATTATTTTGCAGGTGTTGATTCATAGCATATTAAAGTGCATACACTTTATGGATTACTGCTTGTGTTGTTCAACACCCATACAATTTCATTAACAATTCAACCCCTTAAATTATTTAATTTTCTGTTGTATTTTCTCTATTTTTCTTATTTTCTATATTAGCTAGCATATGTTCATTTAGTTTAACCATTTCTCACCTTTTTGTATCTATATTTTTTTCTCTATTTTACAAAAAATCTTTAACATTTTTTGTCTAGTACTTTTGAACTCTAGATTAATTCTTTCATGGGTAGACCTAAAAATATATATTTTATTTTTATTCAATTTTTATTTTTAGAGTATCACTTTTGCTAATCAATGCTTATGTTGTTCAATGCCTATGTTGTTTAGTGCTTGTGCTTTGTCATTTAGTGTATTTACTATTTGTTAATTTTTATTTTTGGCTTTCAAATTTTTAGTCAACATTCTATCTAATTTGTGAACTAAGTGGTGCAACTATTTTCCATTGTAAAAGTGCTAAAAATTAAACTACTAATGAATTATTTGAAGGTTTGCTTGTCAAAAGATTTTTTTTTGCCAGTTTAGACACTAAATTAGTTAGAGGGTTAATTTGTAACGCCCGTCGTGCAAACCCCAGAGAACACACACATAATGCGAATATTTTTTTTTTAAATAATAAAAGAAGTAACATGTAACAACATTAAATCATAAACACATAGCATAACACATAATCATTAATACACTTGGTTCTCTGGGGCACGCAAGGTTACATCGCAACCACAAAACATAACAAAGATAATGAAACTGACATAACCATTTAATTTATGAAAACCATATACAATGATACAACTGATAGCCATGATGCGAGTATGACAACATTGCACCATTACATCCATGATAAATCTTTTAACATAATCCAATTCAAACCTAACTATTACATCGTTGAAAAAATATTACATTACAATTTTCTTTGATACATGAATTACATTTAATTTCCCAACATGGGGATTGATACAAGAATAAAGAACATGAAGTACAACTGATCACTAGAACATCTGCACTGCGGAAAGCTGAGATGACATGACGCTGATGGGGAACCCAACGGGTGCAGAGCACGTTCCACCCAACCATGTGAATTACGAAGTAACTCACCCCCCGTGCTCAGAGGTGACGAGGAAGTGAACCCGACCATGAATGTCAACCGACTCAACAACAATATGAAATGAAACAAGTACAACTCAAGCATGCAATGCACAACCAACGACGTACTCAAATCACATAACCAGTTAAACCAATAAACTCATCACAATAACATGAAGTACTATCACTTAACAATCATAAAAAAAATTCACAGAATTCAAAGATACATCACAAAGAGATAACATCCAGAGGCAACAATAACAAAGCACAAGGGTGTCAAGTGGAGAGTGTCATTGCATAGCTCTCATGGGATTTCCTGGCCCTTCCTCCAACTGAGGCGCCGACACCCATCTACGGATATCTTGGCCCTTCCTCCTAACTGAGGCGCCGGCACCATAGGGTAGCTGATGCGGAGCCAATAGTCTCTCATGAGGACGAGACTCTGACTTTGCCGACCACGGCCTTCTCAGTCTATCACTAGTCTAAGGTAGCCCTAATGCATAGCCGAGGAATCCAAAGTTTTATTATCTTGTATTTTTAAACTACCCAACCCCCTAAATCTATTGTTTAGGTTATCACTTGTTTACTACTCTTCGAGGGTTATCCTCGCCCTTCCTCATCCGAGGCGCCGGCGCCCACGAAGAGCCACTCTCCCTCCTATGACCCCTAACATATCTCAAGAAGGCAAGGGTTGAACTAAATCATAAAACATAATACTTGGATTCCACACAAGCGAGGTAATATTCCTCTCGCAACAACCCATAACAAACTAACATAAGAACACGTTCAACCCTTCCAAGCATAATTCATTCCACTTCAAAACCAAAGATATAAGTATACGAAGACAACTTCAAAACGAAACATGCCTCTAGACTAGGGTTACAAAACAAGAGGGTTCCCACATCGAAAGTGAATTTTACAATCTTAACAAGAGGAAATAAAATCAAGACCTCACGATTTCATAATTAGAAGAAAACGATTCACTCGGATGTATAAAGAAAGTCGATAAAACAAAACACCACAAAAGAATAATATAATTCTAAAAAAAATGGTTAATTTCTGCAAATCTCATCAGCTAAATAACTAAATAAAACATTAAATTTTATTATACTAAATCAATAATATTTATTATAAAAGAATTCTCATTTCATTATTTTTATAAGTATATATATATATACTTATAAAAAAAAATCAAATCAAATATGTATATGCAATTACAAAATTAATTTAAATGAATATAATAACTAAATAAAATAAATATATATATACATAAATATATATATATAAATATATATTTATATATATATTATATATATATTTATATATATATATAAATAGAATTTAATAAAATAAAATTAAATTTAAAACAAACAAAACTCATATACCCAAGTGGGGACTGCGCGCAGCAGTCCGTAGGACTGCTGTGGCAGTCCGCCACGCAGTGGGGCACGGGGTGGGTACGGGTGCCGTGCCCTCCCCAAACCCCCATATCACAAATGAAAACAAACAAAACCTTCGCTTTATAAAAAAAAAATCGATATTTTATATTTTTATATTTTTATTATCATTTTTTTGATCACGGGAAACGAGTCCGTTTTCCGGTGCACGGACGATGTCGAAAATTTCAAAGTACAGAAATCCCTTTCATTGTCTTTGTTTTAATATAAAAAAATATTCCTGGTAATATAAAATCTTAAGCTACCCAAACATAAAATATATATATAAATAAAGAATTTCGATTTCTGGGAAACAATAAAATCCATGGGACGTCGGTACGGCCGACGGACCAATATTTTGTTTAATAAAACATCCAATATGAATCAGTATATATATATATATTCTGGGTCAATATAAATCAGACAATAAAATATATATTCTGGTTTAACATAACAATATAAAAACTGTATAAATCAGACAATAAAATATATATTCTGGTTTAACAGAACAATATAAAAACTGTATAAATCAGACAATAAAATATATATTCTGGTAAAAGTACAGAGGTATAACAAAACAAATAAGAAAACAAAACAACAATTATATCCATTCATATTTTCAATATACTGATTCAACCCCAAATTTATTATTTTCAACCAGAGAATCATCTTTTATACAATCCTATCGTTTATAGGTTGAAATGTTTCAGAGGATCAGGGTTCTTGTTTTGACAAACAAATTGGACAGAATAATTATTATGAATTTTCTTTGTTTTCTAGTCTAATGATTTGCTCTAGTTTCAGTTTTCAACAGAAGTTCTCTATAATCACAATTTTTTTTTTTTTTTAATAAGATCTATTTTTCTTTTCAGAAACAAACAGAAGGGTATGAGAAGAGAACAACGAGAGGAACCTGGAGTCCAATGCAAATTTGAAGATGCCTGCTTGACTCTGATGTTTTCGAATCCGATTCCAACCCTAGTCCAGAACGAACTCCACCTTCACTTGAGCACTTCAACTTTCTGTTCTTCTGGGTGTGTGTGAGTTTCTCAAAAATTCATGATTAAATAAAATATATTCCTCATCCCTTCAAAGCTCTCCAAAAATCCCAGATAAAAAGGAAAACAATTCTTTAAAACAAGCTTTTTCCAAACTCTCAATTCCTATTGGCTCACACTGTCTTTTTAATTCTTTTATTTGTTTTTATTACTTTAATTCCTGTTTTTTCAACTTTTCTTGCAACTCACATTACAAATTTATTTTCAATAAATTATTCACATAATTATCCACCACCAATTTACTTGATTAAAATAATTAAGCTATATTTAATATTTAATTATTAATTAAATTGCAAAATATGATTTTCAAAAATAATTAAATCATTTTAAATATTAAATTACAATTTAATCCAGCATTAAAATAAATAATCGATTTCAATCATTAAGATAAATCATAATTATCAATGCCCACATAAAAAATACAAAACACAAACACAACAGACAAAGACGACAATTACACAACATCGACTATACCAACAAATGAGACAACCTGACATCATGGAACGGGAGGACTTCATTGTCACCTCTGTATCAACATTTATCCATTGGGTTATTTGGTGCTCGCCCTGTCCTGCCGAAGCAGGTGGAATCGAGACTTGTACCTGCAATCCTGCATACAAACGAAGTTGTGTACATGTGCATATATACATATATATATCAAAGCATTAAATCAAGTTACTGCATTGTGAGAAGGAATTGCAACATAACAGGGCACTCGTGAACGAGTGATGCTATATTGTCCTTCGTCACACCTATTCTAACAATTAAAGCATAATCAATGAATTACATTTCTAACTAACAATCATCTCATAGCATATTAAATTAAAACACTGCATCATATCATAATTCATAAAATCAACTGATATAATCAACCATGTCATATAAGGTAATCATGTCCAAAATGAAATAACAGCATCAACTAGCATCTAACCAACCATATCAAAAATAACAGTATCATCATAGTATCCGACTAACCACATCAAATAAATAACGTATTTCATCATAAAGACTGAAAGCATCAAAACAAAACATAACACTACCGAGTCCAACTAGCAACTAGGGAGGGTTATTACATATATTAAATGTATTAATTATATATTTAAATAATAAATTATTTTAAAACTCAAAACATTGTAATCATAAATATTTATATATATATTGGGCCATGATATATATAATATATAAATAATAAAAAAGATTAACAAATAAAAATGCATAAAGTAATGGTCATACCGCTTACAAGGGATCGCACTTCCATTATAATAAGTACCGTGGGTAGCGATACATCAAGCCAGAGGTCACGTCCCCAATCAGAAGCTGCTGTGGTTGGAACCCCCCAAAAAAAAATTCCCATGTAATAACATCATTATTTCGGGCCAAATGAAATATTGAAAACTTTCGAATCGGGTAACAACAGATTGCAAAAAACTAGAGAGAAACAAAAACCACATTCTTTATTTCTTCAAAAAAATGAACTAAACAAAATAACTAGAATAACATATAGTATTTATATATATGCATATATATGTATATATATATATATATGCATATATATATATAAATATAAATATATATACACACAATCATAATAAAATGACTTTAAAATTATTTTTCTTCAATACCCAAATTGGGCAAACTCTCAATCTTAGAAACAAAATGAATTTCCATTGAAACTCCATAATCTAACACAATAATTTCATGATTTCTCACAAGTTAAATAGAGATTTTCCCAACAACACAAATTTTCATAAGAAACCATTTGAATCTTTCAAGTTTGTTTCAAATTTCCCATTGATAGTTTGAGGATAAATTCTGGTTCATATTGTTTTCACAAATTTTTTGAAAAACTCTTTTATTCAAGTTTGAATGGTGATTCCAACATGGGTTTTGAATCAAAATTTGAATTCCAAATCTAAATTGAACCATTTCAAACAAAATTTCTAAAATAAGATTGCATAATGAGGGAAAACATGGAACCTTTTGTTTTTCTCCAAGCTTTTTGAATCCTTCAATGGAGGTTGCTCTCTTTCAAATCTTGCTTCAACAAATCTTTCCAATCCTTCTTCCAAAAAATTTCTCCAAGAATTCCAAGTTTCTTTTTTGCTCTCCAAAATTATCAATTTCAAAAAAAGATCATTCAAAAAAAGAAATCAATTTCCTTATGCCCTTTCCTTCTCCAAATTGTCAAACCCCTAATTTTGAGTTCACCCACCAAAATTGATTGCAAATTTAGATATTTTCATTTTTGAAAATTAATAAAACAATTCTATTTCCCATTTCAAATGCATAATATTTATTTAAAACAAAATTCTATTTGCACCCCAAATGTCAATTAAATTCCCTTTCATCCACAAAATTGAATTTAACAATTACATTTAAAAAAAATCATTTTTAATTTTATTTCAAGAGGAATGCAAGGCAATTTCTATTTTTTTGATTTGTCACAATATTTAATAATGCTAACACAATTGAACTAATTTAATTAATCAACAAATAAATCTAATTCATGATTAGATTATTTTATTGATTGAATTAAATTAACTAATTAATTAATAAGCACTCTTTTATGAATTTTGGCAATAAATTTAAATAAAGCAAACACCATTTCACTAGGAAATTTAATCATGCAAGCAAGGAGAGACGAGATGACAAGGAAAATAACTTATCCCAACTGACAACCCGACGACACACTATGGCTAGGGTGATGTCACGACACAGAACCCCAAGCTACTATCTCCCAATCGTTTTCCATTGAACAAGGGACATGCTCAGACCTGTTGAATCAGGTGGAGTCAATGTCCTGTACCTGCATCCTGCACACAACCCGAGTGTCGAACATGCATATATATATAAATATTAAAACACACCATGAAGAGGAAATCGCGGAATCACAGGGCACTCGCGTGCGAGTGATGTGATCTCGTGCCCTTCACCAATACAATATCGCTAACTGATGCCTCTAATCATCAATGGTATAATCAAAGCATAAAGCATCAATAATTCACATACATGATAATTCAATCCACAACATGAAATAATAATATCATCTGATTAAAGTACCATCACATCAAAACATAATGTTTACATTGCTTAACAATTAGTGGTCAAAAGTAACCAAGTTATAACCAACGTGCTAACAAAGCAAAACATACATAACGAACACTGTTCGATCAAAAGAACAAAATGGAGGGGCAAGTTAAGAACATACCACTACTTTACTTCTAATGAAGTGTGTCATGCCCATAATTTTTTAAAATACCAATTTTTTAAAAAATAAAAAATAAAGTAAGCATTAGTTAGTTCATTGGTACAATGGTTGGCTTGTTGAGGTAACATGATTACAAGCATCGCTTTCCATATCTAAAGTTTATATTCTCGTCTCTGCTTCTAACCAATACGATATATATATTATCCTGGCTTGGTCGAACCAACTTAAGTTGAGATTAGTTAGCCCAAAAATAATTAACTTGCTATTCATGTGAGTTAGGGTTTAAGGATTTAGAATACTCAAATATCACCTATTAAATTACTCTATCAAATTATCCCGACATAGCTTTAAAATTGATGCCGTGCCCACAAATTTTGCTAAGACAACCCAACAATTTTTTTTTTACAACCATTAAGTTAATTGACACTATAATTGTTATGCCTACTTTTAATGTGGCTAATTCAACCGAAGCAACTTACACGACCCGCTATCGAAACATAACCTATCTAGTAAGGTTTAACACTATTTGATAGTATTATAATGACTAAGATATAACCCATTATAAGAAAGATAATAATGTTAATATTTACTTACAAAAGAGGCCTTAGTGGTAAGTTGATTCTTGATGATACTAATGTTTCTAACCCAATTGATACATATGAATAATTATTGTTCAATAAAGTATTATTATTAATGCCCATTACCAAAAATGACGATGTTAGTGTTTCTTTCAATTGATAGAAATAGCGATTTTATTACAATTTCCAAGATATCATACAATGTATTATTATTTTTCACCCCCACTAATATTGTTGATACCAACTGTCATAACAAATATGATCATTTACATCACATACATTACTAAACACCCTAGTGCTAACTCAATATTAATACTAATATTAAATATTGATAACCATCCTCATTAAGTGCCCAATTTAATATTAATATCCCTCTTAATAATTATATCCTATATTAGTTTTACTAAAATAGCACTAAGAATAGGATTTTAGCCTTAACACTATCATTAATTGTAAATTTACTAATATTACCAATTCTCTATTTACTTCAAGATCTTTATTCATGGGGTAATATAAATTTACTAGATTATTAATATTAGTTTCACCAACTATAACTTTTACTACTAGTTTTACCATTTAGTAATATTTTTCCCTTTTACTATTATTATTAATTTTACCAACAAATAATTAAGTAATAGCTAAATCTTTATACATAACTCATTTTACTCATGCATAGTATTATTTACCACACGTCAAAAATAAAATAAAAAAATAGATCATTCACTTAATTAAATGTTTTTACCTATTAATTTTACTCTCAACTATTAAAATATTAATTTAAACCAATGCTAATATCAAATATTGATTTATGTCACATATAAAATTATTAACCTTGCACATTAGCATTTCTCTTTATTTACTATTATTAGATCAATTTCGGTTATTTATTATCTAATAGAATTTATAAATCATTCCGCCACACCTTTCGGACATTAATATTGCAGTACCCTTACATATTTGATTCTAAGGCAATTATACTATTCTTAGTCAAAAATGACACATCAACATTAGAAACACAATTTCTTTAATGATAATTATTAATATTCCCTATTATTATTATTTCTTTAATTCCCTTATGTAATAAATTGCAACTTAGTGATTTCATATAGTAATATGCTCTATATCATTCCTATATTTGTTTTTATTATTACTACACAGTAATTGCACCATTTTTTTTAATACTACTGTTGGTACTGAGATGAATAACATTATTTTAGAAATCTGAATATTAAACGTTGACCATAATTGTTGTGGTTTAAAATTCTAGATTTCCGCAGGGGGAGTAAATAAGGGGAATGTTTTAAATTTATCGACATGCATAATATTATATGCAAGCTTAAATCCTAGTATGGACAGCTTGGCAGCAGTAAGATTTTTTTTTATATTTTTAATTTTTGCTCCTTCAGCAAGCTAGTTAAACCATATTTAAAGTTCAAAGAAACGGTGACTTCGGTAGGAGATAACTGTAAAACAAATAACGTATGGATAATTGATATGACTAAACACCAATGTT
>VDFB02087053.1:0-13862 GCA_007258455.2 Sequoia sempervirens | reverse complement strand
CTAACAAGATTAAAGACATGATATTCTTTTAGGTATGCTTGTGTATGAATGATTGAAAATAATAATATTTAGTCATGCATATGCTCCTAAGAATGCTTGTATAGAACTAGATTTCTTTTAGTGCACTAATTGAAGTGCGTAAAGAAAATGATAGTTGAATAATGCTCTTAGTTATTTGGATGATAAAAATGGATGCATTGAATTCCTTTAAATACACAATTATATGTTTAATTGACCATAGGTAGGAGGGATAAAGTTAGGGAGTTAGTATAATTTGAATTTGGGTAGGATAAGTGTGATTGTGAGGATAACCTCGTAGATGCAAACTAGTCTTAGGATAAAAAAATAAGATAAATCTCAATGGATAACTTGTACATGGAGATGAATGTGAGTGTAGGTTTGATCAAGAAGTTGATAGAATGAATGTATAAGGGTGTGTTAATTGAATATGGATGAGTGGTAGATGAGTCAAAATATGTGTACAAGGTTAGGTGGATAATATAAAACAAGAGACTCAACTTTATATAAAATTATATTGTTTTTCAATATATCTATTCATTGAAACAATCCCCTCAAAATGAACATAAAACAAAATATGAAATGACACAAACATACAAATTTCACAAATTCTCGCTAAGATTATGCCAAGAATTTATGGTAGAATTTTTTACTAGACTATACTTAGATCCCTAATTCATAGGGTGGTGTATACATTTTTCATGTTCCAAAAAATATCCATTCCTATCTTGACATTGTACACTTAATGGAGAAAGGGATCCAAAGCCTAAATTTGATGGTCATTATTTAGTCATTCTAACTATAACATACAATTACAATTTTAAGAAGAATATATTACTTTAAAAGATAGATTTTTGATTGTCAATTTTTTTATATAATTATTCTTATTAATATATAAGGAATAATAGTATTTCCACAAACTCGAATGATTCATCCTAGAATTATGTTTCGTTCCTCAACCTATCACTTCTTCAACATGTACTACACCAACCTGCTCGCTTGCAATTGATGAAAGATTATGTTCTAACTCATCCAATAAAGGAGACTAAATGCACTAGCACCATGAGACCTTCCAATACTTTACACACATTTGTATAGAAGGTTCATATCAACACTAACTCACAATCTCCATGTTTGCGAATCAAAATAGAAAGAGGAGATGAAGGAGCCATAACTGTTGCTCAACATTTGAAATTGCCTTCACCAACTTAACAATGAAGTCCTATCTAATAGAGGCTCTCAATCATGGTGAACTTGCAAATACCCATGCTTTACTCTCCTAAAATGGCCTTTAAAAAACCTAGACATAACAAATCTCTATAGATAAAATTACCATCATAAAGGTCAAATTATGATTTTGGATAAGGCTTGCTACAAGCAAGTTGATTTCAATCCATAATGGTTATAAGTGGGATAGTTTGACAAGGAGGATGTCTAGTTTTTTATTGAATGCTAATTATATCTATTATTGATGGCATTCTTTGTCAATAAATGAAACACAAAATAATTCTATTGTATTGATATTTAAATGCATTGATGTATTATTAGTGAGCAATTTTGTAACACAATTATTAAAACTCAATATTCTCACATTCATTTTTTTGTTTTAGAAGTACATGATCTGATTTCTTAGTTTCATGCATAAAAATAGCATTGCCATTGTGTTGGTCAAGTTACTTGCTATGACATGCATATTCATACAACATAGTGATTATGATTGTTGTATAAGAATGTCATTATTTCAATTTTCTATGCATCGTGATACACATATATTGATATAAATGAAATGAATGATAAGTTTTCTAATATTTTGTTTTCTAGAATTCTTATAAAGAAGTGTAAAGTGCTCTTAAATTCTCTCATTTATGTTTGTAGCTAATGCTAAGCGAATATTTCAATTGTAGTAATTTGATTTAGTTAGAAATTATTTATTACCATAAAATTGGTAACTCGGTGAGGATCTTACACATTTGCGCTTCCACTCAACCAACTCATACATAAACACACCAACACAATCTACACAAAGCAATGAAGATGACTTTCTACGAAACAAATTAGGAAGTACAAACTCATCGAACACTTCGACTAGACCATTGAACTTCAAAGGATTATCTTTGCTTTTATAGATTCATGTAAATAAAAAGAGCTTTGATTTATCATTTTCACTTAACACATACTTAAAATCCTTTGAATTCATCCTAAAAGTTAGATCTTCCATAATTATGAGTTTGTTAGGCAAAAAAACTACCATTAACAAAATTTAGATGAGAAAAAATAAAAATAAAATTAAAAAATATATATTTAGAAAAAAAATAGCATTAACAAAATCTAGAGAAGAAAAAATATTATATCAAAAAAATGCTTAAAGAAATTCAAGAAATGCAGATTCTACTTCAAAAAGTTCAATAAATTGTATGGGTTAGAGGAGAGGACTTTCAATAGTTGTGATAGTAGTTGTTTATATAATGCCCAATATTTTTATCAATATTGGACCAATAGTTGTGACTCTAAAGTTGTTAGTGTTGATGATGACTACCCATAATTAAACAAAATGTATTCCTTTGATCTAAAAAGCAACCAATCATGTGATTCCACATCAACGCTCAGCACTCAATAAAACATGCTGTGAATGCACAAGTATTGGTCTCACTTTTTTTTTTGGGGGTCTTTTTGGACACCTTGACAAAAAGCATGCTGATGTGGCATCATATTTGATGATGTGGCCCTAAAACCTTAGTTATAAACAAGGGACTTTCCAAATAAGCTGATGCAAAAAATTGAGAGTGATTTGAAATTTCCATGTAGGATAATTAGAAACACGAAGTTAGGGTGCATGATCCTCTCCTCTAGATTAATATATGCATAATCATTATATTTATTCGTCTAGACTTTCTTAACTAAATTTGACGGCCGGAGTTATACGCTTTCGTTAAAGAGTTCAAAAATTATTTTATAAATCAGCGAGAGAATGAAAAACTGTTGCACCAGCCGGGAATCGAACCCGGGTCTATACCGTGGCAGGGTACTATTCTACCACTAGACCACTGGTGCAGATGATGTTTAAATTTCAAAATTGATTTTTGATAACTATCTAGTACTATCCATTGAAAATAGCTCGCGGCCAGGAGATACGGATGTTCTTGGGTAGCAAATAATTTATTATTTTTGTAATTAAGGAAACGATAATTTATTTATTTTAAAGTTGAAATCTCTATTTGGAATCAAACCTTTACATGTTCTTCTATTCTAAGTTATATATTTTTCTAATAAAACAAAGGATAGAAAATTAATGTGTATTGCTAATGCATAAATTTGATATAAAAGAAAATCCATAGAATTTCATACAACAATCCTTTGGAGATCAAATCTTTACATACTCTTTCCTTTTTAAGTTATAATTACTTTCAAAGAAATAAAAGATAAAAATCTAACTTTTTTATATAAATCATAGTTTCACTTGCATCTCATCTTGCATTGCAAAGCATTTGAAAGTTTTTATTTTGTAATATAGTTTCAATTGTTTAAATTTTTAGTTTTTTTTTCTTTCTAAAATTAATGTAATTGTATATTTTTTAATTACTAATATATATTATGAGTATTATGTCTACTTTCTATCTATATTAACTAGCACTTGCACCTAAAGGTGGTTCAAGGATTACATCAATAGGAAAATGTATATATGTCGATATGTTAGAGAGTACGTGTTTGTTCATGGGTGTGTATGGATGTCATGTGATGCAAATTCTAGTTGTATGTGACTTAATTAAACAATTAATAATAAGCGTTAAATAATGAAATGAAATAAACTTAGACAAATCTAGATTTTTTCCTTAAAGAAATTAAGTATTATATGATTTTGAAATATTTGCAAATGAATTTAAAACATAAAACAATGCAAATGAAAAAAGAGTGTTGCCATCAAATTAACAAAAAAATATTGTAAATAGAAATAGAATGTTCCCATCCAATTGGAAAAACAATATTTATTTAGCTTTTATGTGATAAGTGAGATTTTGGAGGCTTTTACCATTAAATGGTAGCTGGTTTACCATTGAACGACAACAAAAACTTATTTTCCGATAACTCCACAGAGGTTTGCAGGCGTGAGACTTGTTTCAAACTCGAATCTCACACTATATGTAGCCTATTGACTAATTATGAATGGTTCAACTTGATAATATTGTTAATTCTATTTTCTTAATTGCTAATGCATAAGTCTTAATATAGAAAAAAGACAATCCATGGGATATCATGTAAGAACATGTAGAGGATCAAGATAGAAATGGTGACTTCACTAGGTGATCAAGATATAAAATCACTACTTAAAAACTAAACTTTTTTGAGATCAAATATTTGCATGCTCTTACATTCCTTTTTAAATTATAATTATTTTTAAGGAAACAAGGGGTGGACATCTAACTTATAGTATAAATCATAATTTTACCTTCATTACATATCATTTAAAACTCTTTAGTTTGTAGTGTGATTTTAATCATTTGATTTTTAAGTATTTTTATTTTCTAAAATTAATATTTTAACTAAATTAAAAAAATTGATATACTTAATCAAGGGAAAAATAATGGCATATAGATAAGTATAATTTATTTTATATATACGAAAAAATGTTTGGAATGTGTATATTATTTTTTATATGTTAGATTAAATATTATGAGGGAGCATATATCCAAATTAGAAGTTATCATTTGGTTAAACTATCACAAGTAAACTTTGATAAATGATATAATAAAAAATAAATCATCATTCTTACTATTTAAATACAACTTTAATTTTCTAAAACCTTTGAATATTCCAAATATATTTAAAATATATTGCAACTTAATTTAAATAAAAAATAATTAAGACAAGGAAAGCACAAGAAGAAAGACATGTCCAAGCCCACTTGAAAAGATAACTCCAACTCCCAACCATATAAAAGTGGAGTTGAGTTACTCTTTTGAAGGGTCTCTTTATGACAAGATAGAAAAAAATGATTACATACAAATGGAGTTTATTGGCCAATCGAATATCATTGAGTGCCACTTCATCATGCAATAAATTCCTATGCTCGTCAATCTATTTTAGTTGATGGACTTTGGGGATGATTTTTCTTTTAACAAATAAATGTTCTTCTCCATCTCCATCTCTATTTGTATCTTTCTCTCTATCTCTATCTCCTTACCCCTCTCTCTCACACTCTTTCGCCCTCTATCTCTCCCTCTTTCTATCACTACCTCTCCCTATTGCAAAAATAACATGAGCCTATTGGTAATGGAGCTTGATTATCTTCCTAGTTTAGAGGTTTTATTTCAAACATGTTTGAATCCTTCTAAGTGGATGTGCCACATAGTTGATTTGAAGTTATCACTTCTCCATCGATACCTTTATTGGAGCATATTATGGTGCCCCTTGAAAGCCACATTCACTAGGCAATGTGTATATGAAATATGTGAAAGATCTAATCCATCTCCATCTCCATATCCATCTCTATGTTTCTCTTCCTCTCTATGTCTCTCCCTGTCTCCATTTCCTTACCTCTCCATACATATCTCTCTATTACCCCTTTATATTTCCCATTATATCTATATATCTCTATCTCTCCCTCTTTCCATCCTTTTCTCTCTCTCCCTCTCTATCTATTTATATATCTCTCTCCCTCTCCCTCTCTATCTCCAAATCTCTCTTACTCATACATAAACACAATCCATGTTTCTCCCTCCCTATCTCTATCTCTATCTTTATCTTTCTCTCACTTACACACACACTCCCTCTTTCTCCTTCCCTATCTCTATCTATATCTCTATCTCCATCTCTCCTCCCTCTATCTCTCTCTTCATATCTCTCTATTGCTTGTATCTATCTCTCTATTTATATCTCTCCCCCTTTCTCTTCCCATGTATCTTTTTCTATCTCTCGTTCTCTTCCCATACATCTATCTATCCTCTCCCTCTATCCCCACCTATCTCTATTTTTCTATCTCTAATTATCTCTATATATATCTCTCCCTCTTTCCTCTCTCTATATATCCTTATATCTCTATATCTCTATCACTCTATCTCACTATATATATCTTTGTCCCTCTCCCTCTTCCTCTATGTCTATCTATCGCTTCCTCTTTATCTCTCCCTCTCTATCTCCATATCTTTCTCTATCTTTATCTCCTCCTCTACATCCATCTCTCTATCCACATGTCTCCCTCTCCCTCTCCCTCTCCCCCTATATCTCTAGACACATTTCTCTCTTTATCCACCCATCTATCTTCCTTTCCCTCTTCCTAAATCTCGATATATATCTCTTTGCCTCTTTATCTCAATCTCTCCATATTTCTTCTTCCATTTTCTCCCTCTATCTCTATACCATTATCTCTCCATCTCTCTCTACCCTTATATCTCTCCCTTTCTCTATCTCTCTCTATAGATCACTCCCTATCTATACCTTTATCTTTCTCTCTCCCTCTCTATATATTTATCTATACCATCTCTATCTACCCCTCTCTCCTCTATCTCTTTATCTCTCCCTCTCCCCCATATCTTTCCTTCTCCATCTCCATCTCTGTCTCCATCTCTATCTCCTTACCCCTATCTCGATTTCCCTCTTACCCAATCTTTCTTCCCTTCTCTCTCTCTCTCTCCCTCTCTCCCTACTACAAACATAATGCAATCCTGTTGGTAATAGATCCTAATTATCTTCCTAATCCAAAGGTTTTATTTTAGTCGTGTTTGGATCCTTATAAGTGGATGAATAGTTGATTTGAAGCTATCACTTCTCTATTGGGACCTTTTTTGCACAAACAAAATCATTTTCTAAATTTCCTACCAATTTACCTCATGTACTACACAAATGTATAAAAAAAATAGACCAATTTTTTTCCTAAATAACCCTCCTTACCTCTTCGATGTACCCATTACACAACAAGGTATGATTACTAGTTTAAAATTATTTGTGTTGTCAAGGGGTTGTTTAATTGGGTGAGTTCAATTGGTGAGGATGATGGTATGTAATAAAAATTCATTCACCAAGATTAAAATTCTTAGAAGTGTGTTCGAGCCACTGCTTCCATAAAAAATAAAATAATACTAGTATTAAATTGTTTAATTTTTTAGTTCTTTTTAGCTATACAAACATTATCTATTGATTATAAAATTGGCATAAAAGATGTTTAAAGTATCAATTTTTATGTTTGATCCTTCACAATGGTGAATATTAATGTCTTCAGTGATATTTTAAAGAATCTCTCTTTTCACCTAATCAATATTTTAAGGAACCTCTCTTTTCACCTACCACTTACAAATCAATACACTAGATCATTTTAAAAAACTACTTGTGTTGCCAAGGGTTGTATTTTAATAGGGAAAGTTTAATTGGTGAGGATGATGGTATGTGATAAAAATTCATCCACCAAGATTTAAATTATTAGAGGTGTGTTTAGGCCAACAACTATTAATATAACTGTTTCCATAAAAAGTAAATACTAATGTTCAAATTATTTAATTTTTGAGGGATTTTTTAGCTATACACATATTATCTATTAATTATACAACTAGCATCAAATATTTTTAAAGTGTCACCTTTTATGTTGATCTCTTGCAATTATAATGAAAGAAAACAAAAATTATATGTAGATATAAATAAAAGCACTAGGAACAAAATGTTAAATTGAAAAGAAGTCATGTATTATTTATTAACAAAAAAATTATACTAAAATATTTATGTTTAAAAGTATATATTTAAAGCTTTTAAAAAAGTGAGTGGTGTGAGAGGAGGGATGGTCTACTTATATTCTTGTCTCATAGGTAGTAATGGAGGTGGATTGGTGGTTCTCTAGCAACTCTCGTAGTGGTAGTGTGAGAACCCTAACTAGCTGTGTTTACTTTTTTGGTCATCTTGCAAGGGGCATTACCCTAGTGGCTAAGCAAAGTTTGGAGATGTTGAAGCTTTAACACAACCTTGCTAGCTTTAACTTGTATTTGCATGAACACAAATTAAAGACCAACTACAATTTGGAGTGAAATCCTTTAAATCATAACTTATAAATTAGCCAAGAGAAAGTCATACATGAGCTAATCAAGCTTGTACTATGATGTCTTGGAGGGTTACCAATAAGAGGAGTGGTAGACATGGGTTAGAGCTAGAAATTTAGAGAAAATTTGGAATTTACATGCCAAAAAAATTAGCTTTGTAATCCAGTATGCAAGATTTTTTGAATTATTTCAATGAAATTGTCAAAGCCTAGATTGGAAAGCTTGAAAGACAAAAGCAATTCCTAAAAACTTAAAAATTTCCTTGTGATTGATAGATTTGTATACCAAATTTTGAAGCTAGGCTATGGGTTGAAAAAACATTTCTTATAATTTCACATCTTATTCAATTTGATATTAGAGCCAAAAGCCAAGGAAAAAGTGTCAAGACATTTGAAAGCTTCATGAACATTGTCCTCCTCTTCAATGAGTGCCAAGAATGAATCATCACTACAAAATAACATTGCAAGGAGATAGCCAAATCACTTAACAACAAGAACATAAATTAAATGTGTAGGACTGCAACCCTACCTTTTAGATAGAAAAGACCAAAGGGTATAAATTGAACACCATTAATGGTTGGGCTAGAAAATGCATCATCAAAGAGCATTTGAACCAATTGAATGAATGTGGAACCAAAACAAAGATCTCTAAGGAGAGGAAGAATGAAATGTCATTCAATCCCATCATAAGCCTTTTCAAAATTAATTATGATGAAAATTAATTTTTTAAATTTTTATTAGACTTTTGTGCCCATTCCATTCCCTCCCAAACAAATATAATATTGTTGAGGATGTATCTACTTTGAATAAATCTAATCTATACAAGATGAAATACCTCTAAGAGGAGATGTTTGATATTTTTGACAAGTCATCTATAATTGTGAATGACAGAGTAATCAACCAAACTTTGTTCCCCCAAAGTTGGCTAATGGTGAAGGAATGCTCTACCTGAGTTGTAGTGGCTAACACCAATATTATATTATTTAAAGACATGCCATTTCTAAACATTGATTTTCTTATAAAATTATATCATAAAAAGGTGTAGGTGGTATTTAAGCTACTTATTTTTTAATTAATTAAATCAATTAAACTCAAGATAAATAATAGTTTTGTGGTTAGTTTGAAGGCTTCGACTTGGCTATTGTATTTGTAGTGCAATAATTAATTTTTGTATTAATAAATTTCATATAAAATTATAAAAAATAATTAATATTTTGTATATAAAATTATAAAAATTAATTATAATATGATATGAATGATATGTTGTTTTAATATATTAAGAGTTTTTGTATAATATTATAAAATAAAATAATTTGGAGTGCAATGGTAGTGTTTTTTTATTAAGAGGGATACACACTTTTGACCCAGAGCTATGAATCGGTGAGGTCACAAATGAGTGACCTCATCCCGAATATAAATTCTCAACAATTACACAACAAATCAACCATCACACCATGCCACTATTGGCAAGTGTAATGGTAGTGTTAAGTAGGTTATTATTAAATATTATTTGGTTGAACAACTAAAGATAGATTTCAATCAATAAAAATAAAATAATTATTTTATCACTTTTATGTGTTGATGAGGTATAAAATTACTATATATCATTTGGCCATTAAATTGGATGATGTTTAAGTAGAACTAAGTATAATTATATTAATAATGGTGTTCTTTCACATATCATAGTTCAAATACCTAATTATAGTTTTTTAAGTGAGATATAAATAAAACAATACATCAAATCAATTAATGGCATATCATGATAGCTCTACTTAAACATCATATAATTTAATTATTATTCAATGCTAATTTTGCACCTCAATCACATCAAAGTGATAAATAGTTGTTATATTTTTGTTAGCTAGAATTTACCTTTAAAAATTGTTGAACCAAATGATGTTTATGAATATTCGTTATTACTTGTGGCACACTTATGCTAGAGTGTCATCTATTTTAGTAAAATGAAGAGGGTAGCAACAACATCAATATTCACACAATTGTTACTACTACAATGAGGATTTACACTTCCACTACCACTTAGATGAAGGGAACCATGTTATCATTATCATTACAATCATCCTTCCCAACAAAAAAAATTCCAATGCTTTTATAACAAAAATAATATAGAGACCTAATAAAAATTAATATTTAATTTTATGAAAATTAAAAATATTTTTTTGATAAACATTAAAAAGAAGAGAAGAAGCATGGTTGAAAGTGTGACATTTTCTTACAATAAACATAGATTAAATCTAAAATATTGTAACTTTGACTCTTTTGCTATGAAACTTTCCTACCCTTGCTTTTTTTGAATTCCTCTATTCCTGCACTGATTTGATTGCCTGATGAGCCGATCGGACGGGGGGCTTAGGAAGGCTCCCCATTCCAAGAATGTTTCCCCTTTGTCTGGTGTTGTGTCTACTTTAGTATCTTCCAATGTTGTTATTCTTCATGTTGGTTCCCCTTCTCGTACCTTTGTCCCTTCTCTAGTGGGAAGGACAATTGGTACTTTTGGAAAGATGCCTCTATCCTTGTCTTTTGGTTTAGACTCTTTCTTCTCTAAAGAAGAACTAATCTCTTTTGTGGATAAACAGGTGGGTGTTTGCTTGCCAACTATGGGAAAACTGAATTTGGAGTCTACTTCTTGTTTAGTTATTGGTTGGGAAGTTGATGTCCCTGAAGCATTGATAATGAAAATAATGGACGACCTCAAGTTGTCATTGGTTGACAAGTTTTTGGTGTATCACTAAATATTGAATAGGTATGCCTCTGGGATGCTTCTATTTGGAACCTAAAAGGAGGCATCTCTATTGGTGCAATGCCCAAAGGTATCTTCCTTTTTTCCTTTATATTTTATGAAGATATGTTAAAGGTATTAACGGGTGGACCCTAGGAATTTGATGTTGGCTTCAAGAATTTCCTCTCTTTGTGTAAATGGAAACTGGGTGTTGACCCTTCTGTGGACTTGGGTGCTATGGCTCCTACATGAGTACGCCTTCCAGAGCTACCCCTTGAGTTTTGGGAGTTGGGAATCCTAAAAGGGATTGCCAACTCTTTTGGAAGCCTCCTAGCGGTTGATAAGATAACACAAGAAAATTATAGGTTAGTTTATGCTCAAATTTATGTTAATGTTGTCATTTGCATGGTTTTTTCAACCTTTGTTCTCCTTAAGTAAAATTTTGGTAACTGGTCCCAACCCCTTGAGTACAAAAATGCAAGACAGTTATGTCAATTATGCAAGAAATTTGGCCACCTTATAGATTCATGTAATAAAAGGACTCAAGATGTGCCCAATAAAGATATTCAATCTCTAATAGAGTCAGTGATTAAGGATTCTAAGGTTGATTCTACTGCACCCCCATAAGGATTTCTATGTCTAGGAGGGAGCTATTGTCCTAAATAATACCCCCTAGGGAATGATTCTTTTTCCTTAGATAGGGAACCTACTTTTCACGAGCCTCTTGTTGTTTCTCGAGTCTTGGATAATAAGGAAATTAAGGAAGCGTCCTTAGGAGAAGGAATCCCAATCCTAGGATTGAAGCAAGGTATGAAACCAAAGGCAGATAAGGAAACTCCTAAAGAAAAATCAAATGAAGAGATGGAAAGGACTCATAGGGAGGCCAATGAACTAGCTCAAGATAAGGTTGATCTTGGAGCTAATGAAGTGGATGGGATAGAGGAAGGGGAAATTCCTACTATTGTGTCTTCAACTCCTACTTCACCCTTGGGGGGTATTTCCTTTCTATCTCAGAAGGAGGGTGGAAACATGAGTGACTCCTACTTCACCCTTGGGGGGTATTTCCTTTCTATCTCAGAAGGAGGGTGGAAACATGAGTGACTCTCTGGCTATTTTGGGCTTTCCCCCTTTTTCCCAGTAAAAGAGAAGAAGAGGAATAATGGTTACAAGCCTCAAGGAAGTCAAAAAAGAAAAAGAAACTGGATGTTGGTGGAAGAAATAAGGCCAGAAGACCCAAAAGGAATCAAGGAATAAAGATATAGTGTAGGATGTGGCTTTTGGTAGACAAATTTTTTTGGACTTGATCATATGTTTGAAGTATAAAAAGAAGTAATGTTGGTTGTTCTCCTGACAACCTCTTGGTGTTTTTGTAATAGTTTTGTTCTGATAATGAAGATTCTCTCTTGGAATATAAGGAGGCTTAATAGCCCTTATAAATATTTTTTGGTCAAAATGTGTATTCTAGATAACAAAGTGAATGTCCTGCTTCTTCAAGAAACTAAAATTAAGAAAGAGACCTTTAACAAGGCTATTTTGAAAACTTGGCCTAGTGTGAATTACTTTGTGAGTGAGGTTGAGGGGGCCTTGGGGGGAATAGTCACTCTATGGGATCCTTTGAAATTTAAAGGGACTTTGGTATTTTCTAGAAATAACAGTCTAATGGTGTCTTTGGAAGATCTATCTTCTCTGGAGAAATGGTTTAATCAATATTTATGCCCCCAACTTTAGTAGGGATAAACTATAGTTTTGGGATTTTCTGAATGATGTCATAAAAAGAAAATTGCATGACTATTGGATTTTGGGAGGTGACTTCAACTCTCCTCTTTTACCCTTTGAGAAGTTAGGGGGGCTAGATGACTGTCTTAAAAGTATGATGGAATTGGTTGGTTTCTTTAATTTTGTCAAGATTTTTGATATTCCTTTATTGGGTTGCAAATTTACATGGTCCAATAGAAGGCTTGGTAATCAACCGATTCAAGTTAAGCTGGATAGGTTTCTTATCTCTTCAAATTTGAATATCTCCCAACATCTCTCAAGCTACCCTCCCAAGATCTAGTTCAGACCATAATGTCATCTTGCTTAAAGAAATTTTGATCATAACAAAGTTTCTTTCCCCTTTAGATTTGAACTAATGTGGACTCTCCATCCCAAATTTTCTTCCCTAATAAAAAATTGGTGGGCTAAACCTACGGAGGGTACCCCCATGTTTTTCTTGGTGGAAAAGTTGAGAAGAATCAAGCAAAGAGTGAAATGATGCACTAAATTAACCTTTGGTAACATCTTTGAAACTAAAAAATTCTTAGGGAATAGTTTAAAGGTAGTGCAAGATAAAATGGAGGTTGGCCTAGTGGATGAAGAGATTTTCACTCATGAACATAATCTTAGATCTTAATGGTTTAAGGTCAACAAACAGGAGGAGATTTTTTGGAAGCAAAAATCTTGGGTATAATGGCTTATTGAAGGAGACTGAAACACAAAATTCTTCCAAAAATCCACTATGAAACACAAAAGCAAGAACAAGATAAGAATTCTTAAGAAAAAAGATGCCACAATGGTGACTACTAAAAGAGAAATAGTTGAGGAAGCTATCAACTTCTTCTCCTCCTTCCAAAATGTTCTAGGGGATGCAAACTAGGTATTTGATGATTTCCTTGAAGTCATTTCTAAAGTTATTACCGAGCAAGATCTTAAGGGTAACCAAGTTGTTTTCTCCTTTGGGGCTTACAAAGCCCCGAGGTTTGATGGGTTCCCTCCAACTTTTTTTCAGATATACTAGGATATTGTAAATATTGACCTATTTAATGTTGCTAGAGATTTCTTTATATCAAGGAGGCTTCTTAATCAATTTAATGCAACCTTCATAACCCTTATCCCCAAGGAGGAAGAAGCCTCATCTATAAAGGAATTTAGACCCATTAGTCTCTATAGCACAGTGTATAAAATTTTCTCAAAGATAATTGTGCTCAGACTAAAAGTTGTGTTAAGAAAAATGATAGCTCCAAACTAGAAAGGATTTTTCCAAGGAAGAAACATCTTAGATGTTGTTGTTACCACCCATGAAATCCTTCACTCAATGGACCTAAGTAAAAA